>CAIGRK010427405.1:0-10892 GCA_903798315.1 Fraxinus greggii | reverse complement strand
TTCGTATTCCATATTAATGTGAACATTTCTTATTATTAATTAGAAATATTTGAGGTGTCCATGTACATCTTTTGGTGTGGATGTCCCGCTTTTAGTTTACATAATATTGAATTGGGATTGAGGATTATGGGGTTATGCTTCATAACCTTCATCAATCCAAGGTTAATTTCGTACAAAAGCCATAGAAAACAAGGTTTAGAATACTATAGGGTTGTATAGCACATTGTTATACAATTTCAGGGTTGTATTATGAAACCTATTCAATATATAGGGAGTTTCGTAACCAATTCAGATAACGAGACTTGTTTCACAGTCATTGCCAATGAACAACAAGACAATAAGAGATGAAATAGAGGATGAAATTGGGACATCACATTGAACGTCTAACTTACAGAACTTGAACACGAAACTACAACATTCACTAACATTCATTCAGTACATATATCTACAAGGCGACCGAAACTTTATTTTCCGCCAAAAACCTACATCACTACACAGCCACACAAAAACCCAAAACCTAAATCTAAAATAACTGCTATGCCTCTGCAGTTCCAATAGCCGTTGTTCGAGTTCATTCCTGGATCTCAATAGCCCAGGTATGATCTCCACAGATCTACTGCGCATGGGTGTGTCAAACCACGAGAAATACCTATAACCTCCATTTTGCTATAGAAAACTGAAAAAATATCAGAGCTTGAGCAAACTAAATAAAAAACCAGTTCAAAAATTGTGTTCGGGTTTCCATTACAAATCGTCATGTACATGTGAAGAACCTTCTTCCCGAGTTCATTGCCGTCTACGAAGTCTTTAGCTCAATCTCCATTCCGCATCTGCATAGTCGGGATTGCGTCGGAGTTAAGTGTCTAGTGTTGCAGCTATGTACGCAAGAAACGAAGTGATGTCAGATAATACAATGAGGGACATAAAAAAAACCCCCCTCTTCGTGTTGGAAGATTGTTATTAAAGACGAAAATATAAATTGACGCATTTGCCCTTTGTTATTTTTCCATTTTCCCTGGGATTTAACGACACACCAGACGGATGCTGGCGGAAGAGATGTTTTCGCATAAAACATTTGAAATATGGGGTTTTCTGCGATTTTCAATATGTATGTGCTATATCGCAAAATGAAACATTTTCAGGGAGGTACTCTACTATTAATCCTTGTTAAATATATAGATATAGTTTTAGACCTACCTTCTCCATCCCTAATTAGTTAGTTTCAACAAAATAGTATCCGATAAAATATTATTGAGTTTAACCGTAAGATTTTCTAGTACGTTCATATCAATGTAATTGTTTAACACGTGTTAACGTACAAATGTTACCTGATTTGTTAGTTGATGATCGTTAAGACGAATTTATGTCATGAGCCTTTACCATACAACTAATTTGACAAAAAATTGTAGTCGCCGCAATTTTTTTAATTATCTATAGCGTCTACTCTATTAAAGGATAAATAACCGTAATGACTATGGTTAATTTCTACATCGGTCACTGAATTTTTTTAAAAACTTACGCCGTCGTTAAAATAAATTTTAAGGGTTAATTCTATACGTGTTTATAAGGTTTACTTTAGTGTCAATAATATAACTGTAATTCAATTTTATTTACTTGGATACTTATAATTAAATATAATTTTGATATTTAATTATATTTTTATTTGATTTCAATTGAGTAACTACATTTTAATTTAATTTCAATTTTACATCGACATAAATCAATTGCGCGAAAATAAATAAATGATAATCATTATGCATAATTATTATTGTTGAAGTAAAATATGTAGAACTTCAATTAAATAAATAACGGACTTCATTTATTGACTACCCGTTTATCTATTTTAAATTGGATGCAGAGACCATTTGAAATCAAATTAAATATGTAAATAAATTTGGTGGGCACCCAAAAAGTTTCATAGTAATTATACGTCGGGCATTTCGAATTAATATGGTTTAGTAGTTCGAATAAGAGGAAATGAGTTAATTAAACATTACATGAACCCCGTATTAATCATGTCCTAAACTAAAACAAGCCCTCAAAACCTCGAAATCTCCCAACTGAGTACAAACCACCAACATCGTTGTGCGCCACCCGCTTATTACGTGTCAAGGGGGCCACTTCTCCTTGCACGAAGGTTCACGAAAAATCGAGCTTGGATGGAACTGACAAAGACCTGGCGAACAAATTCAAAAGTCAGAGGCTCGGTAGCTGAGAAAGTGAGAGGATGCTATTCAGTAGCCATTGCAGGTTATATTGCTTTCCTTCCAACCCGTCCTATGACAAGTAGAAAGGTGCCGAGCGAACGATTTCATCGAGAGTATTGACTCGAAAACCATGAAAATTGTGGTGGTGAGAACTTGATAACTTGTTTCATTTCAATTCATACTTTTGGAGTCGAGAGTTCGAATCTGTTCGAAATTTGTTATTTTAGAATTTTGTTTTCTTAAGAAAATGCCAATGTGACTGCTGCTTGTTTTTGGCACGTCAAATCCAAGATTGGGTTTTGGTCGGCTAGGCGTGCGGCAATTAATTGGAGCAGGCGGCATGTCTGCTTTTCCTTGGGGAAGCGATGGGGTTGTAGAAAATTCTGGTTGGTGAAGTTGGTAGGTCCTTTAGCATGCAGTCGAAGAATGGGTGATTGAATTTGTATAAAATGATATATTATAAGGTTTTGATTGATATCTTGTCACTTTTTTTATTGTTTGTTATTATATATATTTAAAATTTTTGTCACTTATTTGAATAACAAACATATGTTTTGTTTGGTGTTTTGTCACTTTTTTTGTGTATTTGTAACTTTTTCAAATTTTTGTCACTTCTTCGAATGTTTATCACCTCTTTAATAGTGTTTGCCATTTTTTTCTCTCACTTCTTTGAAATTTTTGTAACCTTTTTTTTATTATATGTTACCCTTTTTTAAATTTCTGTTAGTTTTTGTAGTGACAAACAACACTTTTTAATAAAAAAAAAAATAACATTTAACTTTATGTAGTATTTTTTTAATTTCCAAAACACTTTTCATATGATTTTTTTTTTTTTCAAAAGGTCCCTAATTCTAGGGGTATTGTTGTAAGTTGTCGATCGCATAACAAGCCTATGCCCAAATATGGAGTAGCCCAATATTTGCCCAATTAAAGATTGTATGACTATATACTATTAGATATTTACTTTAACATATAGAGCGAAAATTAAAACAAGTATTAATATAAATTGCTTAATCATCTTTGTGTTTAGAAAGAATCAGTGACATGTATAACTTTATTGATTTTCATAAGTTTGGATTATTACGAATATAAACTACTATGATCTCAGCATACCACAAATATCTAGACGTCCACCCTTTCACATAATTCCATACTACAAGAACAAACTTGGAATTCCACCACCTCGAACAGGGACGACAACAAATAAAGGAAACAATCGGATTATAGAGAATTAAGTGTAATTTTTCCTATATGTGGTGCCAGCGTATATATTGTAAAGTCTCGAATTTTATATTCTTAAGTTGGTTAGTATGACTCATTTAAGAAACGAGCTCTGGAGACTCGACCCATTTAAGGTAATGCAAATTTATGACATAAGTTATTTGAAAACCAAAAATTTAAGATATTAAATTTAAATAAATTTGAGTACAAAGATTTAGTGAATAACTGGGTTGCCACAATAGCCATCTGCATGGTATTTCACATAGGCAATCCAAATTCAAATCACCATGTAGATGTTTTTATAAAGTACCTATATAAGTATATTTCAAATTTTTACTTTATAGACTTCATTTAACGGGGATTTGTTATTATACAACTCTCCGATTTAGTTTCTCAATAAAAAATGAGGTTAAAAGAAGAGAAATGTTACATTTTTACTTTTCAAATCCGAATTTTACATTTCTTCCTCTCAATTTTGTGTTAGTTTTAGATTATTCACAATAAGTATTAATACAAGTTTGATAATTCAAGGTAAATGTTTTCTCATTTCATATGAAGAATCAAGGTAGATAGTGCTAATTATTTATCTTTTTGCTCATGATATGTATATATGTATGCTTGTGATGACGTATTAGAATTCTTGAAGCGGCGAATTGAGAGGTTTATGTATGGCCATAACCAATTTTTACGATCCCAAAGGATTCTTTGAAATCATGAATTTATCGGAATTTATCTAAGGATCCGTTTGATACGCAAATGTGGAAAGGAATTCCAATTTCATGTTAGTTAGAAAATAAAAATCAACCAAACCCATAAGAATTCGTTTTCCATGGAAACAAGAAAATGTAGCTTAAAGTGTTGTACCTTGGAATTCGATTTTCATTTTCATGTTGCAATCAAATGGTCAAAGTGAAATTCGTTTTTGAATGTAATATTTTTCATGGAATTCGTTGCAATCAAATATGGCCTAAGTGAAATAAATTATTTTCTCTCACTTTGTATATATGTGTATATGTTTCTGATCAAAATGGTACACCAAGTAATATGAGTCTTACTGAACTTAAAACTCACATCTTCTATATTGATAATTTTCAAATTAAATGATGATCGAGAAAGTGGAATTTACATGGATTGAGGATGATCCGAAGGGAGAGAGGTGCTTCATTTATATAGTTAGTCACATTTGAAGAATTTCTATTTCTTACTACTAATGTTTCATTTCTAAAAGATGTTTTATATTTATTTTTTTGAAAGACTTTCTGCTTTTTTCTTTTTTATGTGAACATTGTAATATTAATTGGTTTAAGTATGCATTTAATTTTAGTTGCTAAAAAAGTTAAAACTAAATCTTAGATTTATAAAGAATAAATTTTAGCTTTTTGGCCGAACTTTGTCACACCATCTCGGATAAAATTCTTTGAGTTTTTGGACAAGACTAGCGAGGTTTGAAAGCCTATGAGTCCTCTATCTGTTGGCTTTGAAATCAAGTCATTTGAAGGTCGTTAGGATATGTTATACCATTTTTCGTGTATTGTGTTTAGTGTACAATAGAACAGTTTTTAGCTTGTGTTTGAGTGTCCATTTAAGTGCCTAAATGATATTAGAAACTTCTCTAAAATTTTTGTATGTTATACCTGAATGAGTTTAGGAAATACAGTAAAAGTTTGATAGAATCCTAAATCCCAAGTATAGTCCAACTAATTTTGATAGTTGGGTAGCGCGTTACTGGGTTGAACTCCATGAACGTACACTAACCTCCATTTCCTTCCTCCATTTTATCTCGTTTATTCAACAAACTAAAGCTAATTAACTTAATAATTTGTTTTCATTAGTTATTGGAATTTATAATAGAACTTATGAGTAATTTACAAAATAAAAAGAAAACACGAAAAAAATTAATATAGCTGGAATTTCTAAAATTTAAAAAAAATATTTTTGTAATAAATTCAAATGCTGAGATTTGGGACATTATATGCATAGATAATGTCCCATAATATCCTAAATTTGAATTATATATATTGATATCTAATAATGTGTCAAGACAATTCATATGACAAAAATTACATGTGGTATGATAAAACCATTCTGTTAGGTTCCCGACGAAATATAATTCATTCATCAATACATCCCAATTAATTGTGAGATATGAATACGTGTCAATCTAGATTTATCGGTTATATTATTTGTTACGAAATTTTGTTGATCCAAATGACATGCATGAAACTATTTCAAAACTCCATCCTAGTCAAGAAATTTGTCTATCAACATAGGCAGATGAAAAGCATTTTATAATTTCTCAATATCCAAGAGTCATGAATCTTGTATCGGTCATGCATCATTCTTCATATGATTCTCTACACACCCGTAAAACGTCCATATTAGTGACTTTAGATAAAGGTAGCATCCAATGCCACCAAAGCAAAGTACGCTGATTTTACACAAGATTCTACAAGACCTCAAGTCAAAGGAACAAATCCACTACATAACAATTATAGATTTCCATCTAACACTATGTAGCAATCTATATGGAATCTCCATTGCAGGTCATCAATTGTTTTTTTCTTATCACAATTTATCCGTGCATTCGTTTAAATATCCCTACATTTCAATTTGTGAGATTATTTACTTTATTCATCAGGAAAAAAATTGTTAGGATTGATACCACTTGCTGTGACACCAATTATATAATTGAGATATTGAAGTTATATACCAAATAATAATGAAATATATGATGAAATAAAGAATAAAGAAGACAAGAATATGACAGACGAATTAAGAGATTTTATTGACTCAAGAATAATGGAGAAGAGAGAAAATTACAATGGATCCTATAATTCTAGTAATATATTTTCTTACACTTATAAAATTGTATAGAATAACCTAATATTTATAGGGAACATGTATGATATGTCCAAACCTTCCTAATAGAGTTGTTGAAGAAGTAAGATACCAAAAAATTGAGTCCAAAACAAATTACAACTCCCAATAGATTTCCAAAATAGAACTTCAATTTGACATATGACTCCAATATTATTCCAAACTTGAATTCTTCTTAACGTGCATTTCAATTAGAATTCTTCAATTATTTCAAACATTTCAACAAAGAAATTCGAATCACACCCAAATTCTAATAATCTTCACATTGACACGAATTCCACTAAGAAATGAATTGGCTTCTTCAACAATATCAAAAAATTAATTTCTCCAACAAAACACAAAATTCCACATCTTCCAATGAATCAAAGCACCACTCTGCAAAATTACCTCAAATTCCCAAAAAATTATAATGATTTTAAATTAACCAAAATAGATTGTAACATACCCCAAAACAGAATCAATACCAAATGCTTTTACAGAAGACCCATTACTAGATTGTACACCTTCTGCTCCACTTAAAGTATGCATAAAAAAATCAACATCCACATACCCTTTTCTACCGAGTCTGTCCCTAGCAACTAAATACAATGGCACCACAGGTGATGGTGACAAAGTGACATTATCCATATTTTTTGAACTCCACCGAGCAGTATTCTTAATATTTGACCTTTTACGAGCTTTTAAAGGTATTGTACCAAATTGAATGTCCACCACGGTACTGACCATGTGTTGATTGACTCCTCTAGATTTTTCACAACCCTGCAAGATGCATAATTGAGATATTTTATGTCCCTCCACTACAACCTGGGCACCCTTTCAAACCTTCAAGGCTTCACATCCACCAAAGAACTCATAATCTTTTGAATTAAGGATAGAAGTGAGATGAGATTCTTCTTCAAATTCGGAACATGTCGAACATGGCCAAGTGTTCTAATTGTTCCATCCAACAGCTTCAATTTGACCGTACCAATTTAAGCGATCCAACAAGGTGCGTTATTTCCCATAACCATGATACATTTAGAAACAATTTCATATGTAGTAAATAAGTCCTTATTAGGACACATATAAAACACACACGTTGAATCAAGTATCCAAACATCTTCAAGTTTAGACTCAATGTCAGAAATAGCTAAGAGATCTCCATCACTTACAACGTTCTCTGCGATGTCTGCTTTGCCTGAAATATCTGAATATCTACTTGCAGCCATCTTTTCTTTATTCTGTAGCAATCTTTCTTAAAGTGCACACCCTTCTTGCAGTAGTTACAAATTTGATTATTGAACTTAGATTTCAATCTGGCCTTTCCAGAACCACCTTGAGCAATCGGCCTTCTCCATCTCTGGCCTCATAAACTAGATGCTTCATCTTCTCTTTTGAATAAAAAGCATCATATACTTCCTCTATGGTGAGAGTATCACGACTATACAAGATCGCGTCTCTAAATGAAGAAAACAAAGCGGGTAATGAACATAATAGGATCAATGTCAAATCTTCTTCATCATACTATACTTCCAAAGTTTCCAAATCAGCAACAATTTCTTTAAATGCAGCCATGTAATCTTCCAATGATCCTCCTCCTATCATTCGATGAGAGTATAAACGCTGCTTGATGTTCAAGTTATTTGTCAGACTTTTAGTCATGCACAATTGTTCTAACTTCAACCATAAAGCAGCTGCTAAATTTTCCTCCAAAATGTCCTGAAGAATGGTATTAGATAGATGAAGATGAATGTGAGAAACTGTATTTTTATTCTTCCGTAATTTCTCTTCCGTGGTCAAAGTTGCTGACATATTGTCAATACTCAGCAACGCATCATCCAAATCTTGTTGTGAGAGTAATGAATGCATCTTAACTTGTCATAGCGAAAATCTAATGGTCTGATCCAAAAACGAAATGTCATACTTCATGGAAGCCATCACGAACAAAAAAACTTCGAACAAATCAAATCCTGCACTCTTGCGAAACTACTGAACCTGGCTTTGATACTACTTGTTGGGATTGATACCACTTGTTGTGATACCAATCACCGAATTGAAATGTTGAAGTTATATGGAAAATAATAATGAAATATATGATCAAGCAAAAGAATAAAGAAGACAAGAATATGTTAGAAGAATTATGAGATTTTATTGACTCAAGAATAATGGAGAAGAGAGAAAATTACAATGGATCCTATAACTCTAATAATCTATTTTTTCACATTTATAAAATTGTATAGAAGAGCCTAGCATTTATAGGGAACATGTAGGGTATGTCCAAATCCTCCTAATAGAGTTGTTGAAAAAGTAGGATACTAAAAAATTGAGTCCAAAACAAATTCCAACTCTTAATGGGTTTTTAAAATAGAACTTCAACTTGACATAGGACTCCAATAGTATTCCAAACTTGAATTCTTCTTGACGTGCTCTTCAATTAGAATTCTTCAATTACTTCAAACACTCCAACAAAGGAATTCAGGTTAGACAAAAATTCCAACAAAAATAATGTGAGATGTGCTGACTCATCTGTAAATATGGTATTTGTATATCATAATTACAAACGCCCATTGATTCTTTAAGATTAAGTTACTTGTAAATTGTATCTCGCAATCAAAACATCTTGCAATTAACAAGTTATCATAAATTAACTTTTTGCCTACATTCATTAAATCAATGAATGACATGACTAAATAATAGACCACCCAATACGAATGCATTGATAATAAATCACGTCGTCTCAACAATTGGACCTGGAACATAACACTATCATTTGTTCACTTCCACTAGATCCAATTACTTATTTATCGATTACCATCATGCTGGAATAGTGCTTCATAAGTGGATCTTTGATAAGTGTGGAGACTTGGACAAAGCAAATAATCTCTTGCATCTATTTCGGGATCTCAAATTTATCTTCCTCATCTATCTTTATATATAAATTTCAATGATGATTGCTACTCAACCCATGTTTAACCTTCTCAAGTTTAGTGGGCACTCATTTTTTTATTTTTTTGTAATCTCTAAATGAGATGGTAGCTCCTCAATACATACTCAAATTGTCAATGAGAACCGGACATTTGCTTGTGTGATGACTCTATTGTTGTCAGAGTAAACCATTGGTAGAGGTACAATGCTAGGAACAACCTATAATTCACTAATGAATCTTTCAATAGAGATTGCTTCGAAAGCACATGTTGTTTTCAATTTTAAAGTTAATGGTCATTCTAGTTTGGAACCTCTCTAATACACCGTACCACCATTTAGAGTAAAGATATAACTAGATTGAAAATTTTCTTATCCTTATAGGACTGATCTTATCCATACACATTATCTCTCAATTCGTATTGGAAACATTTATCTTTGGAGAGATTAAGACCATGACCTTTGAGACCAAGTCTAACGCAGAACGGAAGTCATGAATTTTTACAAACGTAAAAAATATAGAGATAAAGAGACTTTAAATAGTNCTTTCAATAGAGATTGCTTCGAAAGCACATGTTGTTTTCAATTTTAAAGTTAATGGTCATTCTAGTTTGGAACCTCTCTAATACACCGTACCACCATTTAGAGTAAAGATATAACTAGATTGAAAATTTTCTTATCCTTATAGGACTGATCTTATCCATACACATTATCTCTCAATTCGTATTGGAAACATTTATCTTTGGAGAGATTAAGACCATGACCTTTGAGACCAAGTCTAACGCAGAACGGAAGTCATGAATTTTTACAAACGTAAAAAATATAGAGATAAAGAGACTTTAAATACTCTCTAAAAACCCTAATTGAAGCAAAAAGACCAAAATAGACATTTAAGAAAAATATCAAAAATAACGCTAAGACTTCGACGCCTCGGTAACATGTCTTAAATTGTAAATTTGAACCTGAAAACGATGTCAATCAGGGAACCCCGGTTGGCACGACCTAGAGCACTGAGAGATGTTTCCTAAAACATATTATAATAGAAAATCAGATGATGATGCAAAAAGTTATGTCTGTTTCTTCGAAACAACTCGTTTCGCCAATTTTCGGTCCAACTCCTCTTCAAACTATAACGCCAATCGTCCTACATCAGTCTCTCCCACCTGTGAAGAACTCGACCCCGAGTTATAATCCGGATAAAGTGGAATATCATCACAAAACTCATACAGGTCAACTACATTGAAAGTGCGCGAGATATTCATATCAGCAGGT
Organism: Fraxinus greggii; assembly: GCA_903798315.1. NCBI lineage: Eukaryota > Viridiplantae > Streptophyta > Magnoliopsida > Lamiales > Oleaceae > Fraxinus > Fraxinus greggii. Next base: position 414 of record CAIGRK010427405.1, on the reverse strand, counting down.
AAGTCGATCACATAGGCGTAGTCATTAATTCTTTTGATCACCTTGTATGGTCATACTTTCTTGGCTTCAATTTGTTATACGAACCAACTAGAAACCTCTATTTACGCAGAAACACCATAACTTGATCACCTTTGGCAAACAATTTCTTACGTCGCTTGACATTCGCGGCAGCATTGTACTTTGCATTCTTCTCCTCTAACCGTATTTTCATATCTGCCTGAACGTCACGAACCTGCTCAGCCATGTTTTCTGCAACTATACTTGTTTCAGCAACCTTGGGAAGTTTTGCCAAATCCAACGCATGCTTAGGCGGTTGCAAATATACCAGAGCAAAAGGAGATTTACCAATAGCAGTATAAACGACATTATTGTATGCAAACTCAGCCTGAGCTAGTGCCACATCCCACTGTTTTG
>CAIGRK010427394.1:0-10916 GCA_903798315.1 Fraxinus greggii | reverse complement strand
TTCAATCTTTAGCAATGAATTATTAAAATCACAACGAATAATTTTTTATGCACGAGAAAATTATTTTATAAAAACACTTGCATAAAAATTATTATTCAGAAGGTAAGTATTTCAATTTGATCACAAGTATTCAGCTTATGTTTTTAAACTTAAAAAGACTCTTTATGGTTTAAAGCAAGCTCCTAAGGCTTGGTATGAAAGATTGAGTAAATCTCTACTTCCAAATTGTATTTCAATAGGAAAAGCCGATACTACCCTTTTTGTCAAAAGTTAAAAGAATGATATGAATGTTGTTCAAATTTATGTTGATGATATTGTATTTGTTGCAACTAATATTTTTCTTTATGAAGAATTTTCAAATTGCATGTGCAAGGAATTTGAAATGAGCATGATGAAAGAACTTAAATTCTTTCCTGGACTTCAAATTAAGCAAACTAATGATGGGATATTCATAAGTCAATATAAGTATATATTGGACATGCTCAAGATGCTTGAAATGGAAGATTTGACGCCAATGAACACTCCGATGAGCACTTCCACAAAATTGGACAAAGATGATCAGGGTACTTCCGTTGCTGTAACTAAATATCGAGGTATGATTAGATCCCTTTTTTACTTGATGGCAAGTAGACTTGATATTATGTTTAGTGTGTGTTGGTGTTATAGATTTCAATCTAATTCTAAAGAATCACACTTACGCCGTAAAAAGAATAATTAGATATTTTAGTGGTACTAAAACCTTAGGCCTTTGATATCCAAAGGGAACTCACAATGATTTACTCAGTTATTCTGATGTCGATTGGACCGGTTGCACAATTAATCATAAGAGAAGAGTGAAACATGTCATTTTCTAGGCTTTGCACTCGTGTCATGATTTAGTAAGAAACAAAATTCTGTTACATTGTCTATCACCGAAGTAGAATACATCTCGACTGCTAGTTGTCATACACAAGTATTATGGATGAAACATACTCTTAGTGATTATCACTTATCATTTGATTATATGTCTATTATATGTGATATATTAGTGCCATAAATCTATCAAAAAATCTCATCTTGAACTCTTGAACGAAGCATATAGAGATTATACATCACTTCTTACGAGATCATACACAAAATGGAGATATTGTAATAGAATTTGTAAATACCGAAAATCAATTGGTCGACATTTTTACTAAACCTCTAGCTCTTGATAGATTTTCACATATTCGAAGAGGGTTGGGGATACTAGATGAAATTGAAATGTGTGGTTAATGTGTCTATTTGCTGTTAAAATTATTTTTATGCCATTTCATCATTAAGCTAGAATTTTTATGATGTGAACGTCCGGATCATTAGGTAGACATCCAGATGTTGAACCGGACAACCATGTGGACATCCGGATCAAGAAGTCTTGATTGATAGAAAATTTGGGATATTTCATATCATTGTCAGGATTTGTGAAGTAGAACTCCAGATCTATGAATTTCCAAATTTTAAATAGTGATTCCATACCTTTTCTTTCTCATTCCCCCCTCTCTCTTCCCTCTCTACTACGTATGTCTGCATCATTCTCACCCATTTTTGCTCTAAATTCATCATTTCTATCTCTCAAATCCAAAAACCCATCTTTTCATTCTCCAGTTTTATCAAAATCCCTAATTTCTTTTCACTAAAACCCCCAAAATTCAAGCTTTTACCCTAGGTTCGATTTCTGTCCATCTTCTTCCTCTTAATCTTCTTTATTCACCATGTCCAGTCAACGATGATGTACAACACGTTCCGAACTGCCCTCATGACATTCCAATTTCTAGTGTAATCCTTCCATCGGTAGTTTCCCATTTATGGAGGATCATTATATCCTCAATAGGCGCATTGATTCACTTACATCCTAAGTTGACGTACTTGGCGGGATGGTTCACCAATTGTAAGTTCAACAAGCTGCAATCGAAGCTCAACAAAATGCAATTCAAGCTCAACAAATAGCAATGCAAGCTCATTAATATGCTTTTTATGCACACTTCTACACTCACTTCACTCCACTGCCTCCTCCAGAGCCGCAACTGTGGTTTACGCTTTATGTTTATGCTTAGTCTAACTTCATCATGTTATTAATTCTCATAACTTCTTTTGTTATAAATGCGATTTGCTCTATATTAACCTTTCATTGATTGGCATCCTGTGTTGCTTTAAGGGAAACTTTACTTGCTATTATTGGTGCCTATGGTTGTCTTTATGCTTTATGCTTGAGGTTATTGTTTTTGATATCATATGAGATGACATGCATAAAATTTTTGATACGAATGATACAAATTGATGAATATGCCATATGCTTGAGGTTATTGACTTGTAAAAGATAGGAGAAATATATGTATCACACGTGATATTTAAAATTTTTTTCCCTATCAATTGTTGTTATTATATTATGCAAATCATCTTGTTTGTCATAATAAAAAATGGGGAAATTATTGACATATGGTTGACCTCATGTTTTGATGATAATAAACAAGTTAATTTTATTTCTAACAATTGAATTTAAGTCTTCTATCTATTGTTGCAATGTTGATCGGTTGAGGAAAAAATGTCATTACCAAAAGACTCGCATCGGACGATCAATAAAAATCGAGATAGAAGCCAAGCATTCACGATAAATCACTTTAGACAAAGAACTTCAGTAGTCAAATATTGAAGATATTAGATTAAGATGTTTTGCATTCATGTGTAAAAGTATAATCCTTCAATCTTTAAAAATGAATTATTAAAAGCTCAACGATTGAATTTTTAAGCACGAGAAAATTATTTCGTAAAATACTTGCATTAAAATTATTTTTCAAAAGGTAAGTATTTCAATTTGATATTCAGACTCTTTAAAATTCACTTACCTTGAAAAATAAAGTCAAAAAGGTCCTTCAAAAGCCTACATTTTTCAAATCAATTTAATATTTCATTTATATTTATTAGTTGATTGATCTACTTGTTTTTATTTACTTATGATTATTAACTGATCTACATGTTTTTAACTTGGTTGATTTAAGTCAATTTTTTGAAAAAAATAATTTAAAATCTAATTCACTCCCTGTTGGTTAGTTGTTATTGGGCTATCAATACTGAGATGAGGAAAAATGGTTATATTGTGTACATGATCCAATCACCTTGATGAGCTATCAAGATGAGATTACAACAAGTAATCAAAATTGATTTTATTATCCATTAGACCTGTTTTATAGCCACATCAAGTTCTTGATTGGGATTACCTAGATGAATAAATATCAGGAAAACTCAGGTTAGGTATCAAGGAATATTTGATTTGTACGGTGTATATAATTTGTAAAACACCGTAACATGTGTTTTATACCACTTGTGCTTTAATGACTAATGAGAAATGAAAGAATGGATCCCCACTTCTTTATTGTGTGAGTCTCCGAGGCTCATATGACCTCACTTATATACCCTTATAACTTTTTACCGTTACCTAAACTTTATTTCGGTATTGATACTTTAGTATGTTGCCAATAAATATGATTCATTCGGTTCGATGGAACTTGTCTAGGAAAATAGCTGACTTGAAATTAATGGATACAAGTAGGAAAGGAAGAATGTCTTATCTAATACCTTAGCTTGTATCATTCACCGGTTGGACAATTGTATTAACCCTTTTAGGTTTTGTAATTGTGAATATAATATAGATAAGAAAGTGGAGTATGTTTGATTTATTGAGGGGTCTGAAATACTCAAAATGGTGTTACAAAATATGTCAGGGTATAACGAGAAATATAATTCCTCTTATAGAGCTTTTATATATTCCTAACAAGTGTATGGTGTTTAAGCTCTTAAATTAACTCGTTGTGCACGATCTATTTACCTATATGAGCTTGAAGATGTTAAGATAGGTATAATTAATATTATATTATAATCAAGTCAAGCCCATCATATGCGAATGAGAGATGTTGGTTAAAATAGCTTGCTCATGTGGGTTGACTCGACCTAGTTTGCACTGAATGAGTTTTGGAGGGAAGAGTTTAATTTTAAGTTTGAAATTTAACCTCCCATCACCCACAACCTCCATATAACTTCCACATCAAAATCATAATGGATAAATGCAAAATTCGGGTACAAATAGATAGAGAAAAATAGATAAGGATGGTGACTTGATTTTGCTTCAATGACATCTCAAATTTGGTTTTTGAATTAAGCACGTCAAACTCTTTCCATTATGATTGAGTTTTTGACCAGAGAAGGAGTACTTGGTGAGAAGCAACAAAAAGTTAATTAATTCAACGTCTATTTCTTGAAATTCAAGTTCCACAACTTGGAACTCAGTTAAAAGCATGCTAGTATGTTTAACAAAATAGTCACTCTTTATGTCAGTATCTTGATCAACTTGTAGCTCTCATTTGAATCCTATATAAGGATCAATATTATAATAAAATAAACACAAGTTTTTACTCTCTTTATTTTATTTTCTTTTTGTTCTACATACAACAAATCTTTATTTATTTGATTTTTAATTTTCTATTTTTTTAACAATGACCTACCAGACTCTGTTTGCCATTTCCAGCGGTATATATATTTTTCTTTTTTATTTTTCAAACATTTTTGACATATTAACAAAATTTTTTTAACAAAAATGGCGACCTTGATATTCTAGAAGTTCGCTCAGGTGACAAAGAAGTTGACCTATTTGCAAAATCCACTACAAAAAAATTGATCTCCATCGACCAGAGATACAACGACCACTCCGCGTTGGTTACTGCCTTATGCTTTCGCAGACCAACTATTGGTTGGTGTTGTTTTTCGTAGGTTAAGATTGGAACAGTTTTATAATGCTATTGTGACCAACTTTTGGTCCCTAAATATTTCTATAAGTGACAAAATATACGTTGGTGGCTAATACCCAGGGCGGGATTTGTACTTACCTTTTTTTAGGGTGCAACTATTTCAGCGACCAGAACAGTTTGGTTGCTGAAATGTAATATCAGCGACCATTGTTTGGTCGCTGATACTTATTGGGGTTTAGCAACCAACTCTTATAGTAGCTCAAACGCAATAATTATGGTAGGATTTGTACCAGCCTTTTTTTCTTGTGCAATTTAGGATATCTTATGCAGTAGCGACCACAACTAGTCACTCATATGTAATTTATTGCAACCAATACAAATTGGTCGCTGTAGGTCATGGTGGGAGAAACAATACTTATTTTTTTTTCGTGCTTGGTTTTATTGTTCAGCCACCATTTGTAAGTGGTTGGTAAACCGTTAGGCTTCGCTATTATTATATTTCTAGCAACCAATCCTTTCTTGGTCGATGGATCCTTTGTCGAGATAAACCTATCCTTCACTAGTGTTATTGGGTGGGCGTGTAGCCACCATAATTGAAAGATTGGTGAAACTATGATATGATATTTTCAGGAACCAATGCTTTGGTCGTTAAAGGATATTAACATATAACTTTATTATGTAAACATATTATTAATATCTTGTGCCCTTGTTTGATCCCCATTTTTTTCTCTCTTCTTTTCAACCACATATTTTTAATAAAATAATATTACACAAAACTCAAAAACTTTTTCTTCATATTTTTAACCACACATGTTAATATTTATGGGTTATTACTGAGCAAAACTTGATTTGTGAGAAATTGCAATTGTCTATAGTTGAGGCAATCTACGCACGTTTCAATAGTCGTCTACCAATCTCAATTGTGATGGAAAGTTTTCGTCGTGTCGTTGCCTCTCACAATCAATTCTTATCTCTTATACTCTTTTGTCTCATTTTCTATATCTCATTTCTGCCGCCTAGACTTTGTTCATCCCAACCCCTAATTTTATATTACTGCAACAACAAATAAGTTGAATCCACCATACAAGCTCTATTCACCAAAGTTTCGTCCATATCACTTGTTCCGAGGTACATGTGGCTAGGGGGACATGGTTCCTTCTGGTTCTAGTTTCAAGGTAGTCGAACTGAACCATGAACCAATTGTTTTTTGATAATCGAACTAATGATTATTTTTTTAAGATGTGGAACCAAATCGGATCTGAACCATTTGGCGCTAGTTTGGTTTGGTTCGGTTCTAATCTCCATTCGAAAGTTGTGGTCTCCACGTGAAAGTCAATGTCTAAAATTGGAAATGAGAGAATAGGGTCTCTACGACCACAATGATGTGCTCGAGATGATCCTATTAGATGGTCATGCCCTAAAACAAGAATAGACCTTTCTTCTTCCATTTCTTTATCTCCATTGACAACATGTGTTTCTCCTCCTCCCCTCTCGATGATTCATAGCCTAGTTTCTTCTCCCATTTCTTTAACTCCGTCAAGAATGAAATTACTTGTAATGCTGTTTCTTTATGGTTATCTATGTAGGTTAAGATGTTTACCATGATATTATTAAGAACACAAAAGTTGATCAAATGTATGGCAAGTATAATGGAGTCAAGAACTTTTGCAAGTATTAAAGATGATGATAAAGTTGAAATGATGTTATTATCATCTTCCATTTGAAATTTTAAGATCTCATATTGTTTAGGAGAAACATCAAGTACCTTTTTTCCCTACGTTCCAAATATTTTTACCAGAACGTAGGTACTTCTATATAAACTCATGGTTTGTTGTTAAATATTAGTGGAAACCAACATATCTGGAAAGTGTAATGTTCCTCAGTTGGTTACATTATGGTATTTTAATGTTACCTTGCAGTTAAAGCAAAGCCTTTTCATTGACATATGGTGTTATTTCATTTTTTAATGTTGATTAAATATTGGATTCATTTTTGCTCTTTTGTTTTTGAAATAATGAAGTTAGACCTAACTAACACCTAGAGGGGGTGGGGTGAATATGTTTTTATGCGGAATTTAAATTTACCAATTAATAAATGCAACAAGTCACAGTTATTAATTAATCCAAATGAATTAACATGCACAACTATTTTGAGTTGAATTACCATAGTTAATAAATTACTGAAAAATAAATAACACTTGAATATTGTTGACGGAGAAAACTTGTAACTGGATAAAAATTTCGGGCCCAAGCTAGTAAAACTTCACTATAAACGAATCAACTTACAGTACTATCAGACTCGACTAACTCTAGTACTTTCTGACCTCCTGACTATAAACGCTAAAGCCCTCTAGGATTGCGTGCTCCTACACCAACTCTCGACCTTCTAAATTTATCTACCTCCTGGAGATCAATAAGAACTCCTCGTTCTCCAACAATCGGAACTCCGGTCACCTTCCTTAATCTTCAGAACTCTAATAGATGTTATGGAAGTATGTGTTGTGGTGTTTGGTTTATGTGAAGTTGATGTTTTTCAATGCCATGAAGAAATCAAAATGAAGGTTGAACTAATAGAATGATATGTGGGAAATAATATCTTGTTTCTCTCAATGTTCAACCCACCTTTTCTGAATGGAGATGTGGATATATATAGTGTAGAGGTTTAATGTAGTATGGGCTAGATAAAAACCTTGAAAAATGCGAATTAGGTTTTCTTGGGATACACTATCACTCGAGCGATAGGAAAGCGATGATGTGTCGCTTGAGCGTTAGCGGGACGATAGGTTAGCGGAATTAAAGTGACTTTTTTCTCCTCGTTCCATACTCAAACCCTAGGACTTCTATCTCACCTATACACCTTACCGCTTGACACTTTGAATTTTAAAAACTCTTTTTCAACAATAGTTTTGTCAAAAGGTTGTCAACATCTTTAAATTCTAACACATTCCCCTTTTGACATTTTGTGACAAAACATGTATTAAAATCAAATAGATTCAATCTAATCTACCCAAAACCAACTGACTTGGCCGAATCATTCTTTTCCATTGTCCAACCCGTTTACTGAAAACAACTCAAATATCAAGTGTAAAAGCACGTGAAACAAAAGCATGTGAAACAGTGACAGGAATAAAAATATTTGAGACAGTTATTCATAAATTCAATAGCATACCAGCTAAATTAAGATGTAATATCAATGTAAGCCAACACAGCCAAACCTAAAATTGATATCACTAAACATCAAAACTTAATCTAGCTATAACGAAAATAATATCAAATACATCCGAAAGTGTCAAAAAATATGTTTAACTTAAATATCATTACATCCGAAATATTTTTAAATCAAATCATGCCATACTAATTGCCTTCTCCTCCTTTTTGTCACAAATGGCAAAGGTAACAACAATATATAATAACTCAAAGATATAGTTGATAGCATGCACAAGCATAATCAATGATCAATAAACTTTCCCACATATTCGGTTCAAGTCTAAATGGAGTAAATTGTATAAGTGATTCATGTGTATTAAGTACCACTAATTTCTTGTGATCAAGATTCCAAACCTTAAAAGGACATGCTAAACATCACCGTCAAATAAGTTTATTCCTCTACTAATAAAAGTTAAACCAATATTGCATATTAGGACCTATAAATAAAGATCATTTTCGTATATATTATTCACTTCTCTCCCTTTGAGCATATATACATTTTCACACAATTTATATTTTTCTTTTTAAGCTCATCATTTTTCTTTTCAATTTTTCACATTTTATTTGCAAACTATTCTCTATTAAGCGACCAAGATGACCCCTGTAATGAATTTCGGGCCGATGACTCTAAGTCAGTTGAGCATAGGGCATCAAGTTATAAGAAACCCCTTAGAATTAATTACTCGAGATAAATAGGCTTCTAAGAAGAGAATAAGATAAAATATTTTTATTTTATTTAGGAGGATATACTCGTGTTTATCTCTACTAAATTAAGGTCAATCCATGTTCAAGGTCACCCTACCAACAGATGATGACCATTCCAAATCTTACACATGCTGTCAAGACTTACTCAATAGAACATAGTGTGTGCAGTGCATATGGTGCATGAAGAAACCTATAATAATTACTCTACATAAATCTAAACAAAATAATGCAAGAAGTTGAGACTTGGAATGTTCAAGTTCGCTCAAAAAGTTCTTAACCTGTAATTCTAATTTCTCATTCTCAATGATCAGCTCACTAACTCTCCTAGAAGATTTCTAACTCTCCTACAGGATTTCTCAATTTCACCTGTAAGATCAAGTCTTAGATTCTAGGGATCAATTTACAGTTTCTAATTTTTTGAGGCATAAAGTAGACTCTTGAAGGTCAGCTATGAGTTTTTTCTTCTCTCTCTCTCTCTCTCTCAAGTTCATTAACCTTCTCCAATACGGCTTTATTGACCTTCTTTATCTTAAGACTCTTATCAAATAAATTTTGAAGAGTCACACGAATCCCATCCTCATCTTCAGAATCTCCCTCAATTTGCTCATCACTATCTACTTACTCAATCTTCTCACAGTCCTTATCAGATTCACTTTTAATCTCAGCAGTGAATGCCATAAACTTTCCACTCTTCTCATGTATAGACATCTTACTTTGATTATCTGAGCTAGACTCATCATCAGTGAGAGTTGCATTCATATCTTTACCTAGATTTCTCTTACCATTAGGGCACTACTTCTATAGTGGCCAAAAGCTTGACGTTTATGATATCGCACAAATTTAGACTTCTTACTAGACTCACCGGAATTACATCTATGTCTCTCTTTAGTCTTCTTCTTATTTCTAAACATTTTTTGGAAATTCTTAACAAAGTAGGCTATTTCCTCATCATTAAGTGATTCCAAATTAGATGAATCATACTTTTCTTCCCTAATAGTGCTCAAGGCTATAGACTTGAACATCATCTAGATCCTTTCTCTACTCGATTGTCGTAACTTTAGGTCTAAATTTTTTAGGTAATAATCTCAAAATTTTTCTGATAATCTTAGACAGAGGAATTCTCTCACCTAGGTTAAAACTAGAGTTCACTATATCATTTAGCTTCACATAGAATCATCGAAAGATTCATCATCCTTTATTCTGAATTCTTCAAACATAGCGGTTAACATGTGCAGCTTGGAGTTCTTAATGGTTTTGGTTCCCTTGTGTGAGTCTCTAAAATATACTAAACTTCTTTCGTGGTTTCGCACATCGACACTCTCCTAAACTCTTCAATACACACAATTATAAACAGGGCATGAAGCCCTTTACTATTCCGTTGGACTCCGCTAGTTCATCCTTGGTCCAAAGAAAAATGTCCGCGGGGTAACTACACCCGAAACTATAAAGGAAGGGGCGGTCCAACCATTTGGTACACTAACCCAAATCTATTCATCTAGGAACTTAAGGAATGTTCTCATCCTAACTTTCTAACATGCATAATTGCTTCGATAAAAAAATAGAGGCACGAAAGAAGATCGACGCATCTAGATTAAATATAGGTCAGGAATCGAAATGAGTCTCTGATATCACTTGAAATAATGACGTTCGACTCAACTAACACCTAGATGGGGGTGAATAAGTGTTTATGCAGAATTTAAATTTATCAATTAATAAATGAAACAAGTCACAGTTATTAATTAATCCAAATGAATTCACGTTTATAACTATTCTATGTTGAATTGCCAAAATTAATAAATTACTGAAAATAAATAACACTTGAAAATTGTTGACAGAGAAAACCCGTAAATTGGTAAAAACCCCGGGCCCAAGCCAGTAAAACTCCACTATAAATGAATCAACTTATAATACTGTCAGACTTGACTAACTCTAATACTTTGTGACCTCCTGACTATAACCCCCTAACTGTAATCATCAAAGTCCACCTGGATTGCGTGGTCTTGCACCAACTCCCGATCTTCTGAATTCATCTCTCTCATGTGGATGAATGAGAACCCCCCGTTCTCCAAATCGGAACTTCGGTTACCTTTCTTGATCTTCAGAACTCCGATAGATATTATGGAAGTATGTGTTATGGTGTTTGGTTTACGTGAAGTTGCTTTTTTCAATGCCATGAAGAAATCAAAATGAAGGTTGAACTAATAGAATGATATGTAGGAAATAAACTCTTGTTTCTCTCAATGTTCAA
>CAIGRK010427304.1:0-13165 GCA_903798315.1 Fraxinus greggii | reverse complement strand
GGTTGAAACAGATTATGCTTTGAAGTAAGACAGATATATACAAGGAAGTATTGATTGTCTGTTTGCCTTGTTAAGATTTTGATGAAAATTGAGTTTTTTTTAGTTAGTATTTACTAAATTAAGTAAATTCAATTCCCATGAGGACTTTTTAATTTTTTTTTATTATCTAGATGTTAGTTGTTAATTAGTCGTTAATTAGAGTTAGTAATTTATTAGGATTAATCGTTGTTATAAATAAGGGTTGTAGCCTTAATGGCAAATGATTTTTTTTAATTGAAATGAAATAAAATATTAATTGTTGATATCTTCTCTAATTTTTATATATTTAAAATAAATAAATCCAAATTCTCTATTTTTACACGCAAATTAAAGAGTTTGATGCCTAAATTCTTCGAAATCAACAGAAACTAGAGGGTTATCGTGTTGCAGTATTTCTTCGTAATCAACGAAACTTCGATAGCATGTTCGTTCATATTTATTTCTATCGCTTTCGCCACCCTGCATCAGTTGGTGTCGGAGCCAACGTGTTTTTAGATTATTATTTTTTTGTTTGTCAACGTATTTATCGCTTCCGCACTACAACAGATTTTGTGCTTTTTGGCTGGAAGATTTCCTTGAATTCAAAGGATTTGCACGTTTTGATTATGAGTCTAGCTTTGAGTTTACCTTACAATTACATGAAGGTGTATACACAGCACATCCATCTTTTCATTTGCTGTAAAATGGGGAAAATAGATTCTCCTTAATTTACTTGGTACATTTTTGAAATCGTGTGAAGAGTTCACATACCTTTTCAAAGTTTGAAATGAGTGAACAACTAAAAATTTGATCCATTTGCTTCTTCAAAGTTTGAAATATTTGCTTCTTCTAATTTTACGTTGAAGCAAATGAAGAGCTAGTAACTTCTAAACATTTTGCCCCAAATTAGATTCTACATTTTTTTCTTTGATTATCCACATTTAAACGTTGAGGTCTAAATTCTTTCCAGCGCAAGAAAGAAACGATTTCATTTCAATACTAAGAAAGAGAGCGGCTCCTTTCTAACCTTTCCTATCTCGGATGCTGGATTGCCTTTTCACGTATCCAAGTTTCATCATATGAAAAGTGTGTTGAAACTGCTGATTGTTCTATGCAGTTCTTGGCCGTTATCGTGGAAAAAGAGTCCCTTTGTGAATTTGATCCATTCCAGGGAAGTGCAAAACTGGCAGCTCTTGGCCTCTTTGAGTGTTGTAAAATACTCTCTGACCAACATATTCATATAATTGAAGACAGTACGGTCCACTCAACTGATGATATGGGCTTGATTGATAGAGGTCAATCTGTTTTAGTTTCTTTTGGACTTGACATTGCCAAATGATAATCAATTCTTTTAATATCCTACAATTTTGTACCCAATTCACCATTTTTAGTTGATTCGTTGACTTTTTCCTGTTTATAGATGTGTGGTGGTTGCATTTGGAAATTCTAAACCAGAGCCAGAATTGAAAGTTGCGAGTTATATTACAATTGTCGTATGTCCATGTTTAAGGATTCCCTCAATATTCAACAGAAGAAAGAATCAGTACAGTGATATTTACTAAATATGGAGAGACGTACTTTTGGATATAAAAAAATAAGGAACTTGGTTGTATTGTAACAAGTTTAATTGCATTATTCAGTGGATAGTGGTATATTTTTTTTCGCATTCCCCTCTAGCTAGATCAAAGACGTCTGATGTGCTTGTTAGAACTTCAAATGGTTGTTTTTTGAAGCCCTTCAGTGAGTATTGCTGCCTGTTGCTTTTGTGATTAAGCAATGGAATGAACTGTCTCTACACTACAAGAGCTTGCTAGCATACGTTAAGTTTGAACCTCTAGATGAACCCTTTAGACAAGTCCTCACTTGGAGCTCCTTTTAGATACGTGAGAACTCTACAGATAGCTTGAGAGCATTCTGGAGTCAGTCCGGTGCACATGCTAATAAATAAATCAAAGATCTCAAATTCTGCTGTAAGAATTCCTCGTAGTTTCTCCAATTCATGAAAATCGTCAGTGGTTAGGAGTGATTGATGTATACTCTAAAAATAACAATTTTACCATTAGCAGAGTTCTTGTATAACACTGTAGTCAACCTCACTCTCGAGGAAAATCATAAGAGAGGAGTCGAGATAAACCGTCCATTTCACTTCATCGTTCAAGATCTTGAACATTGGTTGAATCCATACATTTTGAATGTCTAACGATTTCATATTCATGACAAATAGCGATCTGACTATCTATACCACTTCTTCAACTTCACCTCCTTCAGTAGCAAGTAGCTCAGATTTGGCAAAACATGCTCAAGTACGACCAACAGTACAACTTCCACAGAAGACTTCAATTTTAATTCTTGCATTTTCATTCTTCTATAATTTTCTGCAAATCTTAGTAACAAAATTGCACTTTCAACCACTTAAAAACTAGGGAGTACTACCAACATATATCACACACACCAAGAATTTCTATTGCAAACCATTGAAGCACAAAAAACATCCGACAGCAAATGCAAATACTACTAAAAGCATCATTAGTTATAATCCAACTAAAAATAGTAGAGCAACCACGTCTGAATCATGGTAGACATCTGAACAGAATAAAAGCATCATTTCCCGACAATGCTTACTGTCTAGGAGATCCATCACCAACTGATTTCCTCGAGTAATCCACAAGATAAGGGCTTCTGCTTCTACAGATTGGGATTTGTCTTTGAGCCCCAGATGGAGGGTGGCCCCTACCAGGACTTTGGCTGTGGCTTCTTGAGCCATATGGCGAACGTTTCTTCACTGGACTTCGACTGCGGCTCCCAGATCCATTGTAGGAGCGAGAACTTTCCAGTGAATTTGACCTCTCCCCACTGTACCTTTTTCCATGTGGGGAAACAGACTTGCTAATATACGTAGGTGGAAGTAGTAAAAACTTTGACGAATGCGGCAGAAAGGTTAAAAAATTGGTAAACAATATTGAGAAATATTATATCATACCTTGAGTATCTTCTCTTAGGAGACAAGTAATAATCATGGCTACGAGATTGAGCCCTTCCATACTGCGGAGGTGGTGATCGAGAGTATCGAGGAGATCGAGAGTAACGCGGCGGGGACCGCCTTCGATCATAAGTTCGACTTCTACAGCAAATTATAACAGATGAAAGAAGGCGGGGTAGTCAATTAAAGAACCATATATAGGCAGTGATAATGGCATATGCACCCAATTTAAATTGGATCAAGGTTTCCCAATGGCAAACCCATCATAACTTGAAATAAAAAATAAAAATAAAATTGCTTAATTTTGAAAATGATGCAAGGAGCTAATTGGAAGCAATTCACCTTCCTCCTCGATCCCTGGATCTCATTTCAGTTGGTTTCTTCCTATTCTCCTCAGCAAAAACAACAGTGAGCTCCCGACCTTGCAGAATCTCGCCATCCATCTGATGTTTAGCTTCTAAAGCATCAGCAGGATCCACATACTGGACAAATCCAAAGCCTCGTGGTTGACTGCAAATCAGGAAAAGATACTCAGTGTGGTGTAATTGCATTCAAAGTATTCCACCTAAAAGATGTCAGCCCAAGCCAAAAACTTTGAAGGGCTGGCATCCTAGTCCGAACAGAAATAATCTCTGGTTGGTAAATGATGGTCAGACCATGTATTCAATTATATATATGAGAAGAAAACTTAGGTAGTCTTACGGCAGTTAACTCTGCCTCTGTAAAAATGTTGGAGAGGAAGTATAATTCGTAAGTGCAGGCCATCATAAAGCCTCTAAAATTTCCCTAATCAAATCAATAGCTCAAAATATAATTCCAAGAACAAGGAATGCCATTGATAAGCAGATAAGCTAGCACATGGCTGCTGACCTTGTGAATAGGAGCATAGGCAAGTGCAAGTAATAGTTTAAAGATGACTCGCTATTCTTCAAGACTTGAAATCTTGGTATCTTCAAAGTGTATTCAAACCAATCTCTTCCCAATCTTCACTACCATTTACATCACCTCGAACTCTCAATATTCAATTGATGAGAACAGAACTCTTATTACTTGAATGTGTCAACACAACTCTTACTACTCGATTGAAGTCTTCCCAACTCTTACTTCACTGCTAAATCTCAAAATCTTAATAATGAAATCCAATTTGAGAAAATAATGATAAAAGGAAAAAAAAAATCAACTTAAAACAGAAAGCAAGTCATTGACAATTAAGGCATAATTATGAAACACACTATATTATTAATTACAGGATTAAAAAGGAATGAAGATTTGGTAAAAAAATCCAAAACGGATAAGCCCACATCCAACACAGCTCACCCAGTGTAATAATCCCTAGGCAAATAGACATCCTTTATTGGGCCAAATTCTCCAAAATGCCTCCTCAAGAATTCTGGCCTGCATACAGCAAAGCAAACTATTACTAGTGAACCATGGACAACTCCAGAGTGAACTCACCAAGCAGATCTACCCTTCTTGGTAAGCAGATCTACCATTTAAACCCTATCTTTCAAAAACGAAAATCATAAATGCATAATGTTCTAGAAAAGAATTTGCAGTCCAGAAAGAGTGAGAAGCATAAAAAATATTCAGCCAATAAAACTGGAATACTCTTGACACTTAAAATATAGAAGATAATAAACTTCAAGCATGCATTCAGTATAAATTATAAGACCTTTCAACAAAAAGATACATTAAAAAACAGGAAAATGTAAAATAACATGAAATGAATAACTGGAACATGTTATTTGATAGGTCACAGGCAATTAACAAGTCTGAAACAATATTCCCAGCTACACTTTAACATGCAAAAGCAGAGGATAGCTTCATATTAAGCAAGAAGAAAACATATGATCAGGTAATACATTAATGCTTACCGACAATCATGACGAAGGTTGCGAACTAAAAGACTGGTAGGAGCATCTCCTCTACCAAGTCCACCATTTCGTCCTCTTGGGCTGGGGATCCTTCCTTTTCTACCATAACTGGTGGGAGCATCTGACCTCCCAAGGCCACCATTTCGTCCTCTTGGGCTAGGGCTCCTTCCTCTTCTACCATAACCTCTAGGTGGTGACGGTGTATAACTCCTACCTCTCATCTGTAGAAATTATATAGCTCCTGCTCAACAGAAAACATTCAAGAGGTCATATGGTTAACAAAGGATAAATAATTGACACGAAGAATACATCACAATGAACGATTTCAACATGTCAATAATAAAGAGTCCATATATGGAGCAGGAAAAAAGGGAAAAAAATAGATATTTAATATTATTATTGTAAGTGGGCCAAAAGTATTTACAGTAATGAAAAGAACAAGGTAAATTATTAGAATTATCAAACTCTTAATACTTACTTACAGTACCATTAATTTCAATTTGGAGAACAAAAACACAAAAACTTAAGAGAAAATACACACACAATATTTGTGAAGTTTAAAAATGTCAGCTAGAGCTAATTCAATACGTATAGCGTCATAATGGTAATCAGAAATATTGAAATTCTCATTATCTCATCCCCCGAGACTCGAGATCAAAATATGAATTATTCAATCTCACTTGCAAATTTATATGGTCCACAAACTCTCTCTCTCTCTCCCCAACAAAAGATTGAAAGTATTACATCTAGGGTTTTATAACCCAAAAAAAAAAAAAAAATTGCAAAACTAAATAAGAAGAAAAATTGCAAAACTAATGGAGTGTGGGTAAACTAATACATAAATTACAATTCAAGATCAAAAAATTAAATTATACCATCTCACTTGCAAATTTATATGGTCCTCAAAAAAAATTTCTCTTTCTTTTTTTTCCCACCAAAAGTGTGGAAGTATTACATCTAGGGTTTTATAACAAAAAAGAAAATTGCAAAACTAAATAAGAAGATTAAAAGAAAATGGATTGTGGGTAGCAAAGCTAGAACTAATGCATCAATTACAATCATATGAGCTATCAAACATTCTATTCATCATCAGATCGTTCTTTATAGCTCACAGACCATTAATTCATAATTTCAACAAGAAAATATAAACAAGAATCTTATAAAACAACTCAGAAAAAATGGCAATTCAATAAGAGGAGTACGATTCTACATTCCATAACACACATGATCCAGTAAGCAACCGTATGCACTAACAAATACACTTAAAAAAAAAGGGGGGAAACCAAACACAAAAATAAAAAAAGAAAAGGAAAAAGTGATGAATAGGTAAAAGAAAACACAGATCAAATCCAATAATCAATAAATAGCAATCGAGATGGTAAACCCTAAGTGTATAGTGCGTGTATAAATCGATTTTCCTTTACAAGTTTCTACGGATTCACAAAATAATGTATGAATACGTGAAAAAATGCAAGGGACAAGTACCTCAAAGGAAGAAAATCTTGAATACCGAAGATGGAATCGGTGGTGATTACTGATTAGGGCAACTTTTTATGCTTAAAATAGCACGCCACCGGACACAGAGAGCGTGCGACTTTTTATTACATTATTTTTTAGGTTACGATTCCAGTTTAGATGACCGTCATTAAGGTCCTATTTGATAGCTTTTTATTACATTATTTTTTAGGCTACTATCCCAGTTTAGATGACTGACATTAAGGTCCTGTATGATAACTATTTCGAATAATATATAGTTAAAATATAAAGAAAAATTTTTAAGTTTATGTGTAAAATATTTTTATTTTACTATTATGTGATTGAAATGAGTACGTAAAAAAAATGTTTTTGGATAATGGTTGTGAAACAGTGGCTAAATGATAGATGAAATCATTTAATTTCACATTTCATTTAATATATCATCTAGCTCTATCTAGATTGATATTGTAGTTCTGGTGAAACTACGTACCATTACTCGTAAATTACAGAAATACTATTTACCCTTTGCGTTTCTATCAATTACAAAGACCGCACTGTAGTTTCTACATTTTCGATTTAGATATCCCTTTTCTAGTTTTAAGTTGTGTAAATTATGCAATTTTTGTCTTCGTCTTTTTTTTTAAAAAAAAATTAATTTACCCCCTGTGTGATGGAAACTAAAATCAGATTTTTAGTAGATTTTGATAAAAATATTGAAATGTATGGTTGAAAATTTGTGAGTTTCATAAAATATATAGTTAAAATTAAATTGATTTTTACTTAAATTAAAATAATTTCCACGAAATAGGGCTTAAAGAATTAATCAGTTTCACTTGCACTTCTTGATCATGACTAGGATTAGTCATACAAGTTAGAATTGTATTTTTTGTTTTGTTTTAGTAAAAGCATATTATACCTATAAAGTTTATTAGAGTTTATACCGACCATGGAGAACAGCATAGAGAAGTGATATCATGCAGCGTGCTTTAATTTTTTTCATAAATCTTACTGGCCTTTAAATTGAAGAGGTACTATTGGAATGTCTCGAAATCTCACCTTTTGATCCTAAAAGATCTTTTCCCTCGTATTTGCTTTGTGAGCAGGGACGGATTTAGTGCCCCCACACTAAATTTAGAATTTCAAATTTTGTCCAATAGTCTTCCAAATTTTTCAAAAAAAATCCTTGTAATTTTCAACTTTTGCCCTTACAATTAATTTTTTTTGGTAATTTGCCCCCACAAATATTTTCTTCTTAAAATGGACTAACCGGTTCAACATTTGACCTAGTGATTTGATGCTTGACAAGGTTAACGTCCGGATGGATTTTGATAACTATGAGTTGAACCTAAGTGAGAAATTTTTTTCAATGACTACAGCTCGCTTGTGAAATCAAAATGGATTGATGCTGTAACATTTGATATGAGAGTTCAATTTATTTAACAAAATCTTGTAAAAATGTATTAATTTTCTCAAGAATCAAACGCTTTCGTGTTGGACCCTTTGAAGCCATGTTTGAAGTTAGGAGGGTCTAAAGCTCGTTGGATCAGCAAAATAAACAAACGAGTGAGAGATAATGAAGAATTTGTCATAAATTATAATGATAGAAATCATCACACAATTGATTGGACAATTGACAAACGATGCAAAGAGAGTGAACAATGAGACATAATTTGACGAGCGATGAAGAAGTTGAGATATGGGGAGGAGTTAGAGATGGAAATTCCCCACCCCCCCCCTCCCAAATGGGGCAAAAAAATCAGTCCCGAACGAATTGGCGGGGAGGGGCGGGGCAAAGCGAGGCGGCGAGCCCCGTCTCGGGTCACGGGGTGGGACGGGGCGAGGGTTCCCCGCCCCGAACCCGTCTCGCGAAGAATAAAAAAATTAATTAACTAAAAATAATAATAATTAATTAACTGAAATTTTTTGAAAAAAATAAATAAATATATAAATGGAGTGGGAAACGGGACAAGCCTGCGCCCCTCCCCGCCCCAAGCCCCAGGTGAGACAGGGCACGGGACGGGGTGGGACACCCCCATCCCGAACCCGCTCTGTTGCCCTCACTAGGAGGAGACATTTGAAGGATCCAAATTTATGAGACATTGGATGTAGAATAAGATTTGGGACGTCAAATGTTTGACTTGGGCTGGGGGGTGGCTTCAATGGTATGATATTTTAAGGGAAACCCTGCACCGTTCCGTTGCCATCATTAGGAGGAGACATTTGAAGGATCCAAATTTACGAGACATTGGATGTGGAATAAGATTTGGGACGTCAAATGTTTGACTTGGGGTGGGGGTGGGTATGATATTTTAGGGGAAAATGATTGAAATGAAGGGAAATGGAAGTGCAATGAGAGTAAATGCTTGAGACAAAAACGGGTAATTTAGCCTATTAGTGACAAACTCTATTCCATCAGTCTCTCTCTAGTTCATTTTTCTTTTATGTTTCTCCTTTTCTCTGCAACTCAACTCAATAATCAGGTAAAATTTCGAAGTCCTACTGAATCTTCTTGCTCTGCTTCGTAAATTTCATCCTCTACGTTATATTCACACTTCTCTTACCTTAAATTTCGCAATTTTGTTTTCACAAATGCATCATAATTGGGAATCCGATGACCCAATAATATGGGCTCTTTCATTCCTTCTTCCAATCCTCCGATTCCGAAATAATGAAATTGCACGTGTCTACGAAAAATAACTGGCTGATTTTCTTTATGGACTCGTTTTTTGTGCCACGTGGGTGTTTAATTTCCTGGTTTCTGCGGCCGGCATCTCGTCGCTAGTGCTTTCTTCACTGGTGCTGAGATTTTGAGGTTCTTGGATAGGTTTCAATTGAATTTTCTCGGGGGTGCTCGGCAGGGATCATGATTTTTTTGGTTTTTCTTTTTCCTCGTCTTTTGCACTGCTGGCCAGCGAGTTAATTGAAATGAAAAGAGAATTATCAAATTGGAACAAAATTAAGTTGAATGACTAATGAATCTTGACTGAAAATTGAGTAACCAAGAGTGATTTTTACCCACATATGACATAACTTGTATGTATATCCCGCTTTATATCAGACCGATATATTTTCTCATTGTAATGATGTTCAGACATTTCTATTGAAAATTGAAATCAATTGTTGCGAGGAGCTAAAGAAGGGCAATGGAGGAGCAATTTATACTAAGAGTACCACCAACTGTAGCGGAAAGAATTGAGCGTCTTCTAAATGATCCAACCTCTTCTTCAGAAGACAAGTCATTGGATTTGAGCTTCTCTGGTATTTTACAAAAAATTCCCTTTCTCCTTTTGAGCAATGTCCTTAATTCATTCCACTTTCGTCATTTTTTTTTTTTTATTGTTTTTATACTCGTTTGTGCTTAAGGAAATTCTTTATAGTTGTTCAGTTGGAGAATGTCAACTTCAAGAGATGATATTTTGATCCTTGAATATAAAAAGTGCACGATCAAGCTTCAAGCATTGGAGCAGAATGTACAGCACTACCTGTTTTTTTTATCATCTTCCAGCATAGACTATACACCTCCAGTTGATGGTGATCTCTTTAAAATATTAAACCTTGTGAATTGATAATATAATTAAAATGCTTTATGTACCAGTCTACCAGGCATCTTATTTGGCACTGTAGAAAATTGGTCTACATTGTGATAAATTATTAATGTGGCTAATAGGAAGAAATTTCTGTAATATTAATAAGAACAGAAATCTGGTTTTCAAACAAATAGTTAAATATTTTGAGGTGGTAGTTTGGAAGCAAGGAGTGTAAAATAGAACATATTGTCAATGTTATAGTTATCTGATGATTATAGAAAGGAACTTTGCGATGTTAGACTATGACTGTAAGTTTCAGCAGGGTTAATTTGTGAGTATTCATGTTTTGCAAGCCATATCCAATTTGTTTTATGCTCTTTGCTTCATATTTGCTGCTCCTAGTAGTGAGACTGCTTGTTCGTTTCAGACGATGGAAGGACTGGCTCATTTGTTATAGGCAATGACCACTTCTCTGCATCACTCTTGGATCTTCCCACTGTTGTAGACTCGTATAAAACTTATGACGACAGTGCATTGATCAAAACTGCAGACATTGGTCAAGTATGCCATTCACTGTTTGTTAATTATTTTCAACTGTTCCCGACATCTGCTTCAGCTGTAATATGACTGTTAACTTTTTTGAGCTGTGGCAGATGATAATGGTGACAGAGGAGGGTGATAGCGTTCCAGATACAGTGGAGTACAGACACGGCCTTACCCCTCCAATGAGGGATGCTCGAAGGCGAAGATTTCGCCGTGAGCCAGATTTAAATGTACTAATGGCTTATAGTTGCCTAAAATTATTTCCTTAAATTGTTATTTTATCTCATTTGTTTGTCCTTGTATTGAATGCTATGTTGCTATAACTTATTCAACATTGTCAAGCCAGATTGTTTTCGAAGTACTTGTAATTTGTTCCTAATGAATAAGTACCATTTTGTGTTTTGATTTTGCAGCCTGAGGTTGTCCGTCGTGTTGAGAAAGATTTGCAAAATATCATGGCTGGTGGTACAGCTGAGAATATTAATATCCTTCAACATGTTATTCTTGGTCATTTGAAAGCAACAATGCCTATAGTCAGAGAGGAAGGAAAAAAATGAATTTCAAAATATTTGCTTGGAATTTAGCGGAAAATCAATCCCTTCATTGCTTATCGAAAAATTTAATGTCCTAGATCAAATTTTGTTCTCTAGTTTTATGCCTTGATTTGCATCAGAAATCTGACTTAAGAGAAATAACCTCTTCGTTGGTGAATTAGTATGTTTAGCAGAATTTTTAGTTTGAATATTTGTTATTATTAGATGCGCATCTCAACATTTTTGGCAATTGTCCGTGTTTCAGTTACACAATAAGTAACAGAAGAAATTTTCTATATACTCTCTCTCTCTCTCTCTCTCTCTGGTTTAGAATGTAACATGGAGCTTCTGAGATCCTGTAAATCCCATTCAATTTTTCTATTGTTTTTCATTAGATGCTTTCCAGTTCGTCGTATTGCTAATACCTTGACTGAGTAACTAAGTGTTGCAATGGCTGAGCAAGAGGAAGATGGTGAGGAAAATGCTCGCATAAGCAAGAAAGCAAAACCTACACCTTCAGCTAAGCCTGACGTGCCAGAGGCTGGGACAGTTGGCAGGGAGCCCGATGGCAGTGATTCTGATGAATCTGACGATTCAATGTAGATCACAGTGCTATTTGTCAAAATTTGATATGTCAAAATAAAATCCAGTGAGTCGCCTGTTTAAGTTGGTGAATTAGACAATGCTATGCCTGTACATATCTTTTAGGAATGACTTTAATGTAGCTTGCTTTCATAACATGTATCGTCCCACAAGGTTCTGATGGGTATTTCAGATTTTTGTTGTCAGTTTACTGAAGATCTGTATTATCTTCCCCAGTAGGTGGAAACTGAAAACTTGCTTGTCCTTTTTGCAATATTGCAACATCATCCATGTATTTTCTCCTCGTTTTCGTTTTTCTGTTTACTTTTAACTCATCCTGGGTTTCCCCTAATTTTAACAGTATTGTATACAGCTTTTCGGGTATAACTTGAACTCTTTTAATAAATTTTGCTCGGTGAAATCAGAGGTCGGATTTAGTTAAGTTAGTTATTGTTCTTTAATCTTAACCTTGTGATGGCTTGAACAACATGACATTTAAGTAAAATGAATCGAGTTCTCCTACGGTACAATGTATATTTAATGGCTAATTTTCTCCAACAAGACTGGGATTCAGTAAGGGTTAATTCCCATAATGGGTCTTACATGTATGGTGTATGGGATGATAAAAGCTGGCAGTAGTGTGGTTTTCACAATCATTATGATGAGGAGACAACTTTCTTGAACATTGTTTTTCTCTAGACGCATTTATACGGTGGCATATTTTGAACTTTTAGTGGTATAGTAGTCTAAATTGTAGCAGAATTGATTTAATTACACAACTCCGGAATGATACGTTCACAAGTTTCTAGATGTCAACTTTGTGCCTTAATCCCTATGTTGTTATTGGTTTTTTTGCCCAATGGTCCTGCAACCAGTTTTTATGACCTTATTTTAACTGAAAGGTAAAGTTAGGATTCTGCAGAATGAAATGGTAGAAATTTAAGGTGATAGAATTTACAGTTTCTTTTTAACATTAGACCGTTGCAGAATGAATTGTTGGCTGAGTGGATGATATGTTTTAAGTGTTAATGTATGGTTTATGTAAATGATGGCTTGTTTTGTATCTCATATGATTCTTTACAGTCTATTGACTATTGTCATCTTCTGTGCTACAAGAACCATTAAATCTTTACATTAGATTGAAGTCATTGAACACTTAGAGTAGTATATTTCCACGTTGTGCTTGTTATTCTTGCTTTAAGTATGCAGCACTTGACACTACAAACTGCAGTTTAGAATCAATTTATGTTCAATTCAAAGGGAAACTTTGCTGGCTTCAGAAGATGCTATCGAAACGAATAGGTACGATCACTAATGACTCTTTCTATGTAGCTGCTGTCTTAGCTTTGTTTGCCAACTAATGTTCTCATCACTCTGTTTTGCTGCAAAATCGTGACTGTGCATAATTGGTATTCAGTTAGGTACATCTTCCAAATTATAGTGCATGTGTTACTACTGCTTCCTTTCATAGTCAAATGATAGTCCTCTGGAAGGCTTATTAACTGCAATTTTATCAATAACTCGATCAATTATTTGGGTCCCCAACCAACAATAGAAAGGGTTTTAGTTGTAGATTACATGTGAGTATCAAGTTTTCATTAAACAATTTTGAACATTGTGGATGCTTGTTTA
>CAIGRK010427297.1:0-11410 GCA_903798315.1 Fraxinus greggii | reverse complement strand
GAGTGTCCGAAAAGTGTCGGTATTGATTCATGTCTGACACGTGTCGAACACGGACACGCTGACCTAATTGTAGTGTTTGTTCTACAGAGGGACTTACTTATTCTACAATTATGACAATTTGAACTTGAAAATTTCGTGAAAGGAAACACATACTTTTTGAATTGGCAGTTACTTGTATGATAGAGTAATAGAATTTGTAAAACCTAGCAACCACTGGTACTCTTGATATCTCGCTGACACAAAGGGATGATATTTGGGTGGCTAGACCATAAGTTTAAATTATAAGGTAGACTCTAGTTATTTTAGATCTCTAAACTGAGAAAATACCTAAATTGGATATTTAGAAGTTTTTAACTATAGAATAAAGTTAAATGATTTATAGAGAGAGCGACGACATAATCAGAGATATTTTTGTTTTTGCGATGACAGTACAATCTTTGTGTTCTACTCCCCACCTCCTGAAGTCATAAAGTGAATTATTTGCTTAGCCATTGTTGTTCGCTGCACTACATCATTCTCACTATATATAAAGAGCATTTCTGTCACCCATCCTTGGCCGCATTTTTCATGAAAGAAGTGTGTTGTGGGAGCTAATGCTTCTAACATGACTGACTCACTTTGGGCTTTTATATTACAGCTCTGTCCTTGTATTCTTATGATCTTATCTATTGACAGCTTAGAGTAGAATATAGAAGGCGGACTCACTCATGCATTGCTTGTAAATGAAAGTAAGAAAAAATGTGATTACTCTAGGAGAAGAAATGAGATGAGAGACGAAAGAGGGATCAAGTTGACTCTAGGTGCTTCGTCTCCTAAAAAGGTTATAGTCATAGGTGTAGAATTGTTCAAGTCCTTTTCCTTTCAGCTTTTCTTCTCATAACTATCAGTAAAATCCAATGACTGGCTGCCATGGTTATTTATAACATTTTGAAACATAATAATGACAGTCAAATGAATATGGTAGAAATGTTTGTAAATTGTATGCAGATTAGTTAATTGATACCATATTAAAAAGTTAATTTCTGGTGGCAATTTAGGCTGCTTTTTTTTCCTGCTATAATTTTATTCATGTACTTATGTAATGCAGGACTTTAGATTCCACGGGGAACAATAATGATCTAATAATGCTAATTGGAAGCAGTAGCTGGATATATTTAAAGAATTTGATGATGAAATATTTCATAGAGATATTTGTTGCACAGAGTATTAGTTGCATGTCTAGTTTAACTACTTATTTAACGTTATTCATTGGAGCTATGAATAATGTTTTCTATCCATTTCATCTCACAAGAGACCTCTTTTGGGGTCAAAAACGAGTTAGAGCAAAAGTGAGGAATTTCATATGGTGGTATTTGGTCAAAGAATTGAATGAACTTGTATCAGATATTATGTTTTGATAGTCGAAATAAAGGCTTACTTGTATTGCAGGTTGCAGCATTATCTGTGGCACTATTCAGGGCAATGAATCTCACAACTCGGTATGGCATTTTTGTAAAAAAGAAAACAGTTTTTTCCCGTTGCTAACTGCACCACTATTTCCTTTCAGCATTCATCCTAATGTTATCTTTTGTCGTTTCTACTAGGTGATGATGTCAAAATCATATTTCCCATAATATGCATCTTTTTTAGATTTGTCCCCATCAATTTAATACAACTTGATCGGTATATTATGTCTTGCCTGGTGGGCAGACTTTATTTTCCTTTATTCTATATTAAAAGGGTCCAGGTATTTTCATCTGTTCATGGAGTTTTAACCTGAATGTGTTCATTTCTATCTGATATCACCTTCCTTCTTTCCAACAGAGGAAATAGAAAAAAAGCCACTGCCGAGAAAAAGTAAAAAAATAAAAAATAAATAAATAAAGAAGTAAAATTGAGAGATAATAACTGTACTCAGCGTGTTGTCATAGTTGGACATCTTTACCTACCAAATCATGAGCTTGTGGCTGATGTCAGATGACTAATTTCCATTGTTGCAAAATGCTTTTGTTATCCGTATTTGCTGTTTAATTCATTATTGCATTTTTACCTTCTGACCCACCTTCTGCTATACAGTTTACGTATGTGTTTGATTATATTGCTACTAAAATTAATGTTTAAGCTGTTTCTCTTCAAGACTTCTATGGTCATAGAGAAATTCATTCTGCTCCATATGAATCTGCCCATAAAGACTAATTCCTGCTGATAATGTGTACTGGACAGTTCTACATATAGTCATTAACACCTCTATTTGTAGTGGTATGGATATAACTATATTTCCAATACTTCTTCTGTATATATTAGCGTGCTTCCCCACAGATACGTCACACCAATGGAATGATTTGACTTTTGCCTCTGATAGTTAGGACACACAATCCGAGCTTCTCTGTTGAATTTCCGCACCATGATCTCCAAGGATTTCTTGTTCTCTAATGTTAGAATTTGGGTGTTACCCGAATTCCTTGTTAAAGTAATTGAAGAATTCTAATTGAAGTGCATGTCAAGAAGAGTTCAGAATGCTATTGAAGTCCTATGTCAAGTTAAAGTTCTATTTTGGAAGTCCATTGAGAGTTGAAATTTGTTTTGGATTCGATTTTTTTGGTATCCTTCTTCATTAACATCTCTACTAGGAGGATTTAGATATCCCCTACATGTTTCCTATAAATATTAGGTTCTTCTGTACAATTTTATAGTGTGAGAAAAGAGATTACTAGAACTTTAGTATCAATTGTATTTTCTCCATTATTATTGGTGCAATAAAATCTCCTAATTTATTTGCCATATTTTTTTTGTCTTCTTTTATTCTTTTGCTTTTATTGTGCCATATAATATCAACATCTCAATCCAGTGGTTGATTTCATATCAAGTGGTATCGAGCGATACGTGATCATTGAATTCCCAATAACTGGTATCAGAGGTTTTTGGGCATAATTAACACAACAAGTGTTATCGGAGCGATATTTGATCCTTGAATTCCCAATATCTAAGAATGCTTGCCTCAATTATTTTCCTCTTTTGTTGAATCATGATTTTGGTGGTGGTAAATTATGGGTTTATTTTGAGGTTAATGTGAGTTGACTAAAGAACGCAGATAAACAGGCTATAATAAGCAACTGGTTGTATAAAAAGTTGAGAATATTTCTGGGCCTTAGTAGCAAATAGCAATGTAGCATTCAGTAAGAATTAAGGAGGAAAAATAAACTAGCTTTCATAAGCAACTGGTTCTATAAAAAGGTTAGAACATCACTGGGCATTACTAGTGTTCAGTAAGAATTAAAAAGTCTGATGATGAATTAGCTGTCGTGGATGGTGACCCTTCAAACTAACCTTTGGCAAGACACCTGGCTACATGTTTTACCTAACTGAAACTGTAGATGATGGAGTTGCAGATGCTATGCCACTTGTTATATATCTGTCTCCTGACCTCTATTAGGTCATAATATCATTTGAAGACATGGTTCGCATGAGGTGGTACTAAATAAAAAAAATTTGAAATGCCGTGATGATCGAGTATAGACAGGAAAATTTTGCTCTTAAGATGGAGGTGTCCTTGTCTAATTATAAATTAGCGAGCTTGTTCCTTGTATCCTGCACACGTTCCTAGACACATGGCCTTATTTTTATATGGTTTAGGCTTCTGTAAATCAGTTATGATATGGAAAGCTGTTGAACAATGCTTTGGGAAAACTCCATAAGTATTTAAAATTGAAATGTCATTGTCCTTTCCAGGTTTGTCTCTATTTTAGATGTGGCCTCCTTGAAGCCTGATGCTGACAAATATGCATCCACGAATAATGATGTAAGGAAAGGGGGTAAAGGTATATTTAACTCATCAACTCTGATGGTGGCTGGACCAAGCTGTTCGTTTGCTTCTCCTTCGAAGTCATCATCGTTTGATGACATGCAGAAGGGTAGTCAAACTCCTGCGAGAAGTTCGGGAGAAACCATGGCTGAGAAATCAATGAATCGTGAATTCCAATCCCATTGTATTTTTGTCACTGACAAGTCCACAGATGGAAAATCAGACCCGTTGTTCACTGAGGCCAGAACTGCTGCTTCTGTTCCATACCTAATGGAATCTGAGGGACTGAAGAGAAAAGGAGATCTTGAATTTGAGATGCAGTTGAAAATTGCTCTCTCTGCCACTGCAATTGAAAGTTCTAAAAGCACCATGGCTCCCAGCGTGGTGGATGAACCCAGCAATTCTTCAACTATCACTCCCCCTTATAAAAGACTGAAGAAAATTATGACAGAAGGTTCTTCATCTTCCTCGAATGGAATATCTACATCAATTGGATCAAAAAAGGTGGGAGCCCCACTTTATTGGGCTGAAGTTTTTTGTAGTGGAGAGAACTTGACAGGAAAATGGGTGCATGTGGATGCTGTCAATGCTATTATTGATGGAGAGCAGAAAGTAGAAGCTGCAGCTGCTGCATGCAAAAAATCTTTGAGATATGTGGTTGCTTTTGCTGGACACGGAGCTAAGGATGTGACCCGCAGGTTTCAAATTTTTGATCTTATATTTGCCATGTTATTCTGGAATATAGATTCTTTCTTCTCAAATTTTTGATGTTATATATGCCATGTTATTTCTTCCCAACAAAAGAGATTCGAGGAAGACAGTTATAAACCTACTAGAATGATGATAGTTCGTTCCTGGGTAATTCTGAGCATGATAGTATAATGATCTCTCTAGAAGTTCTGGCTACTTCAATTTAGTACCTCTCCTGTATGCTTTGTCTGGCAGTTTTGGCTAGTTCAATTTAGAACCATTCATTCAAAACCAAATTTTCTGATGACTAGCTCCATACAGTGAAATATGTATATGTACATAAATATGAATTGTACTTAAAATATGCATGTGAAGAGAATGAAGAAATTAATCAGAAGTATGTTATTTTAGCTAAAGAGAGGAGCAAGAGAATCCTAGTTACCTATTTATCCCACCCCACCTGGAATGAATGTTAACCAATTTTATTCCCTCAAATTGGGGAAACTTACTAATTTTCCGATTTTCTGGTATTTACGGAGTGCATTAACGACCCTAGTATTTCAGCTGCTAAAACTATTCAGCCTTCCCACCTAAACATGTACTTGTCAACTTTTGTCACTCATAAATTTAAGTATTAACTTCTATTTTATCGATGTCTTCACCGGTTGAAATAAATTCATTGCTCATATCATTTGCCCAAATTTTTTACTTATGTGCTTTTACAAGTGCAGTGACAACAGTAATTTTTTTGAACAAACGGCATGGTGCAAGTCATGTTTGGTTGTTAAAGATATGCTTCATTTGACCTTGACTTGACGAAGCATTCACTTTTCTTTCTTTTCCATTTTCTTTTGATTAGTTAGTGTTCTTGTCCTTTTCAGTGTTCTTGTCCTTTTCTTTTGGTCTGGGCTGCGGGTGTGTAGGCAGTAGAGAGGGGCCATGTGTTACTGTTTGATTGAAGGTTTGTTGTCGCTGGCGCTGTTGACAAATAAGTTTCAAGAATTCCCTTTGATGTCTTTTATTAAGCTCAATATTTCTTTTGGTAGTTAGTTATATTCTTTCGTAACAATGGTGCCTTTTGTTAAGTGTCGTTTAATGAATTTTAAGATGATTTGGAGACTGTTTCTGTCTTGCGTGGGCCACAAATTTAAGCTTTCAGTTGTAGGTGTTAAGGAATACATTGATGTATTGGTTGCTTGTTTAATATTTGAGATAAAATCAGGAATGAAATTAGCCAAAATAGTGGGATAGAAAGCATGGTTGGGTTTCAATATCTTCTTCTCATTATGCTACTGCTACCGTAGCCTTTTAGAAATATTATAGTTTAAAAAATGTGTTACAGTTGTCGTTTTTAGTGGTTTGTGGTCATTATTTTCTTATTCATCCATTTAAATGTACATATTAATGTCTTGGATCAGTGAATTGTTTGGCGTGTAGCTGGTTTGGTAACCAACTGTCTAACAGGTAAAATTTGAGTGATTAAACATGGAATTTTGAAATATCCAAGTTCTGTATCTAGAGCCTCTACGTTTTTGTTAGTCCTTGTATTTTTCGTGTAGAGAATGGTTACATGAGGCATTTAGGTTTTGTTCTTTTTATAATTAATTTATGGAACATAAAGAAGCTTAGAGACTAAACGGGGATTATAAGAAATTAATAAGAAATAATAATTGAGAAATAGTGTTGATGGATAAGATAAGAATCTCTGAAACATTTTAAGGGTATTTCAGTTGATTACGTGTCTGCAGATAAAATGTCAGTGATATTCTGTTTGTTTACATGGAGTGTGCCTATCAACTAAAAATTTTATTAAAAAGTGTAGCATTTCAGGTATTGTACAAAATGGTACAAGATAGCATCACAACGAATCGATTCAACATGGTGGGATAGAGTATTAGCACCATTGAAGGTGTTGGAGTCAGGAGCAACCAGTGGAGTCATCAACTTAGAACAGGAAGCTTTAGTTGGTGAGGAGATGGAAGCATTGCAAGGAGCAGACCATCCAGGTCGGGAGGGCCTTTTAAGAACTAAACAATTATGTGGAGCATCGGAAGAGTGTAGTGAGAAGGCTGTGCTGTCTTTGTTGAAGAACACTGTAGAAGCTACCAGAAGCTCACTTGAAGATATGGAATTGGAAACTAGAGCACTGACTGAACCACTTCCTACCAATCAACAAGTATGACGAAATTTCATGTTTTTCCAATTTAGGTTCTTTACTAACAGTTATCACGAATATAATTTCTAGGAGTGTAATATATAGTTTTCTGGAATTCATTGTTCCAGGCATACAAAAATCATCACTTGTATGCAATTGAAAGATGGCTTAAGAAGTATGAGATTATGTACCCTATGGGACCCGTGTTGGGTTTTTGTTCTGGTCATCCTGTGTATCCTCGAACTTGTGTCCAAACACTTCATACAAAAGAAAGATGGCTGCACGAGGGGTTGCAAGTGAAAGCAGATGAACTTCCTGCTAAGGTCCGATTTTGCATGGAATTTCATATTTGAATAATGTCTCAGTTTGATCAGTATCATTGTGTATAAATTATTTGTTTCATTCAGGTTCTGAAGCGCTCTCTTAATCGTAGTAAACAACAAACTCATGTAGATGATGAGTATTCTGAGGTTGATCGTGAAGGGACTGTTTCTCTCTATGGGAAGTGGCAGACAGAAAAATTGTGTCTTCCTCGAGCTATAAATGGGATTGTTCCTAAGGTAAATTTTTGGCTCTTAATATTTTGAAGTTAAAATTCA
The DNA here is from genome assembly GCA_903798315.1 of Fraxinus greggii. Taxonomy (NCBI): domain Eukaryota; kingdom Viridiplantae; phylum Streptophyta; class Magnoliopsida; order Lamiales; family Oleaceae; genus Fraxinus; species Fraxinus greggii. Next base: position 4,185 of record CAIGRK010427297.1, on the reverse strand, counting down.
TGTGGGTGAGTATACCATATCACATGATTTAAATATATATATTATGATGTGATGTCGACGTGGAAAAGTCCAGAATTTTTGCATTTTTTTTTTTTAAATTGATTCAACATTTGATGATGTATTGTGTGATTGGAGTGCTTCAACTCCCGGCAGTCCCGCTCTGTTTTCTCACGCTTTCCTTTGAATGGGGTTTTGGATGCAGTTGATTACATTGGATCTTCCTACTGATGTATGTAGCATTTATCCAACATTTGTGGTGAATACAATTCATATAGCCAACCACAATTAAGACTTATTTTGTTGTTTTGGGACAATATAGTAGAAAATCCACATATTTGATTTCTTATTTGCATCACTTGATTGTGAGACTAGTTTGTCTGCTGTATTTTAATTTTCTTGGACATGAATGATTTTGTGTTTTAATTATTATCTTCTTGCCTTGATCTGGTTGGTTAATAAGTGAGCCGCAACTGAACTCTTATTTTTATTTCTAGAATGAGCGTGGCCGTGTGGATGTGTGGTCTGAGAAGTGCCTCCCACCAGGCACTGTCCACTTGCGGTTGCCGAGGGTGGGTCTTGTGGCCAAGAGGCTGGATATTGACTATGCACCTGCTATGGTTGGATTTGAATTCAGAAATGGCCGATCATTCCCAGTAGTTGAGGGTATTGTTGTTTGTGCCGAGTATAAGGATGCTATTCTAGAGGTAAATAAATAATTGTTTATTTTGGATTTCAATGTGTTAGGCAGTGCTACCATGTTTTCATGCTGAATTTGATGGAAACTTGTTTCTCAGGCATATGCAGAAGTAGAAGAGAGAAGAAAGGCTGAAGAGAAAAGAAGGAATGAAGCACAAGCTCTTTCTAGGTGGTATCAACTTCTTTCTTCCATCATTACACGGCAAAGGTTGAACAACTGCTATGGGGATGGGGATTCATCTCAACCCTCCATTGACATCCCAATTCCGGATATACCTTCTAGTTGTACCAACCAAAAGAACGTGCCTCCCAGATGCCATCAAGTTAACACACCAGATGAAAAGCATGATGCCCCGTCAACTATACCTACACAAAACCACGAACATGAATTTATCGTGGATGATCAGACTTTTGACGAAGAGAGTTCTTCACGATTGAAGAAATGTTGGTGTGGATTCTCAATACAGTTTGAGGAGATATAGAACCTTTCACCCAAATAGTTCTGTTATTGCATCATATTGTGTATGTTACTCCATACCCAATGGAGCATAAAATGTCACTCTTGACTGCATTTGTGCTCTTCTTTGCCAATTGCATTTTAATTTACATGTTTTTGTTTGTGCTTAGCTTTACACTTTATTGCATCTGCTGATTCAAGATATATGGATATTTCTCGCAACTTTTCTCCCACCATTTTTGTAGCTCTTAATTGGAAACATAGCGATGTATGCCCTCTTTGCATTCAACTTTTGAGAGGGAATTGGAATGCTATTCAAATTGCACTTCTGACCAATTACTTCTTGGTAGAACAATAAACTTTTCATCACTAATTACTTCTTCGAACTGGGTTCAAGACAACCAATTAACCAATTGTTTTAAAGGGACCCCTGATTACGAGTCCTTGAGGAAAAATGCAATAAATTTCTTCATTCCGAACAAGATCTCTACATCTTTGTTTCAGGTCTTCATCACAACCCTTTTGTCATGAGCCGTGTTCTGTATTAAGTTTGTTTGTACTGGAAGGAGATAATAAAAGAAAATAAGAATTTGGAATTCTGACTTCTAATCAATTTGAGAGGCCCAATATGTTTTCTTGGAATACAGGGATCAGATTCTTTGCCGAATGTAATGATTCGCAGAATTCTGTGATGACTTTGAATTATTACATGATAATGGTTAGGGAAGAAATGATTCCATAACTATATATTCCCATTCTTTGTTCAGGCTTGTAGGGCTATTTCTGATATGGGATTGGTTAAACAGATTCATTGTCACGTTCTCAAACTCTGGCATGGCTGCAAGTGCAATTTGTTTTCACAAAGTTCTCTTCTGGGTGCTTATTTAATTTGTGGGTCATCAGGTGCTGCATGGTTATTGTTCCATGAGGTGCTTGAGAAGGATGTTGTTTCATAAAGAACTTCAATATCAGGGCTAGTTGAACAATTATTGCGCAGCATTTCAAGTGTTCAGGGAAATGATTGCTGGTGATTGCCATACGTAACCTAATGTCGCTACTATGATCTTGTTGGCTTGTGGTAATCTAGGATCCTTGGATCATACAAACTGTTTTCATGCTTTGCTAGAAAAGGCTGGATGCCTTGAATTGGATGTCGCCATTGCTAATTCACTAATAAATGCTTATGCAAAAAGTGGAAGTATGAAGTGTGCAACGAAAGTGTTGTATGACATGCATGATTCAAAGAGGAATGTATATTCTTGGATTGCAATTATATCAGGATATGCAATGCGCGGGCAAGGAGTTGATGCTCTAAAACTTTTTTCTCAAATGAAGAGAGTGCATGGACCAACTCTTGATGCTATAACTTTCATCGCGACTCTTTCAACTAGTGCACCTTCAGTACACGTTGAAGAAGATTTAGCATTTTTGAGTGTATAATTATAAAATACGAGATTCAGCCCAATCTTAAGCACTATGGTTGTATTGTTGACCTCTTGGGTACAGCTGGGATGCTCAAGCAAGCTTATATTATTGTCCAAAAGATGCCAATGGTACCGAATCTGGCCATATTGGGATGACAATGTGGAGTTGGGAGAAACCATCCTGAAAAAGATTGAGCTGGTTAGTGAGCAAAGTGGGGGAGTCCCGTGCTATCATCATATATGTATGCAAAGGAGAATTAATGGAGTAAAGTCAGTCACATTAGGAGAGAAATGAGATAGGAGTAATGCAAGAAAAGCTCCCAGGTAGAATCTGGATTCAAGTTAAAGATGCAGTCCATGAGTTTGTGATTGTAGATAAATCTCATCCCCAAGCTATGGAGCTGGACATGGTTTTACAGAGATTGGAAAGCCTTGCTAAAATGGGATTGGAAGCTTATCAACATTTTGTTCACATGTTTACCCTGTCAAATGATGATTCGACCTATCACAAAATGGGAATGAATAAAATTTATCGTCATATTTTGTCTTCTAATTCCAACTTCAGTTTGCTCCATTAAATAGTTTGTTCTGGCCAATGATGCATCTCACTAAACTTCAATGTCATGAGTAACAATGCTAACTATCCATTTATTTTCCTTGAAATATGATCTATTTTTAACTGAATCCACAATATAAGTTGAATTGATTCGAATTATCTTAGAAACATAGTCATTCTTCTGTACTCCAGTTGCAGGGCTTCCAGCCAAGTTTCTAGCGCAGACTTCAGATCACGAAGATGCTGCAGAATTTCTGGAGAAGCCACTCCTTTATCTCCTTTCTTCCTGGAGCATAAGCAGTGGTTCAGAAACTCCCTATCTGCTTCAAGAGCTTGTAGCCTCTGATACACGTGATGAAGCTCCTCTTGGATGGAGAGCTCGTTCAGTTTCAATTCAGATTCACTGAATAAACTGTTATTCGTCCCAGTTCGTTATTGATCTCCACTTGATTCAGTTCCCCTTCTACACATTCAGTATCAGCTGCATCAAGAAGTGGGAGGAGTCTCTTTGCCATAAGGCCTATTTCTTCTCTCTGAAGGCTTTCTCCTCCAAGAACATCAGAATAATATCCAATGTCCTTTTTTCTTAAGGACTGAAAAAAGCACAAGTCTCGTTGTACTTCTTAACATTTGTGCACGTGAAATTCTCAACTGGTTTCATATCTGCAGATAACTGTTGCCATCATCACCCAATGCGAAAAGTTGGGCTTCCAAAGTCTTGAGATCCTCAAGGATGCAGTCTCTCTCTTCAAATTCCGCTATCCTGGAGTGCAGTTGTGTCCTTGGAAAAGCTTGGATGAAATAAGTTATACCCTCGTGCCTTGTCCACTTGTAGCATTGGTTCATTTAAGAACTAGAGCAAATTAACACAATTGACAATGTTCATTTTAATATATTTATCTTTAACAGCTTAAGCTTTTAAATACGTGATTCAAATGTATGATTAGTGAGTTGTTTGCATCCCACATGATCCTATATTAATCAAACCACTTTTAGAAAAAAGCTAGGCAATTCACCCCACACCCCCACCCACCCACAAAAAAAAAAAAAAA
>CAIGRK010427263.1:0-19874 GCA_903798315.1 Fraxinus greggii | reverse complement strand
TGGATAAGTTAGTAGTATTTGAGAGTCCTATCAAAGTTGTGAATAAAAAGTAATTTGGTTTTTAACGTACTCTGTAATTCTTCCTAAAAGTCACTATTCTAAAGGGTTTGTCTACGAGCAAAACATGATTAGAGCGCCTTGCCTAGGTCCTTTGGGTGTGAAGGAAAATGATATAAATATAGGGCCACATGGGCTCTGTGCGTAACTACCCCCATGAGGCCATGTACGGGTAGCTTGGTTTGGGTGTGAAACGGAGGTGTTCACCTTCTAACACGAGAATTAGTGAATGTTTAATTTTTTTTAAAAAAAAAAAAAGGAAAGAAAGAAAGAAAGAAGGAAATTGACTATTTTGGACCCTCTTTTAGACAACTGAACCTAATTAATCAATGTGGGTCTAAACACTAGTTTTATACTCCCTCCGCCCCAATTATATAGGTTGAGTTTGCTTTTTCTCTTGTCCCAAATATATAGTCATATTTTCCAATGCAGAATATTTTGTTGTGTTCCTTTATCAATATGTCCTTATTAAATTTTCCCCATTTAATATACCAACTTCTTGAAATCATTCATATACACACATTTTCCACTTCTTGGAAACGTGGAATAACTCTTGTTTCTTCTTTTTCTTCAAATTCTTTATTAGTTCCAACAATAATTTAGTCTTACATACTGAAAATTAAAGAAACTTTCGTGTGAAAAAAGAAACAAGCCTATATAATTAAGACAGAGGAAGTAATTATTCTCATGACCCATGTATCTCCTGAATACATTGACCAAATTAATAATATGAGGTGTCATCCACTGGAATTTTAATTAATTTTAAAAAGATTATAAATCTTAATAAATTTTCACAAAATTCATAAAAATCACATTAAAAATTGTGAAATATTAAAAGAGTTTTTTAGGTGTATTTTTAAGCTTGAAATACAAAAATCTTTTTAAATTCTTTTATTAACAAAATCCTTATAAATTCACGAGTTATGGAGAATATCTAAATTTTATTGAAATTCATTAAAATCTTAGCTGGAAACACCTAAATTACAACGGATTCACTTAAATTCATTAAAATCTCAACTAGGAATACCTGAATTTTCAAGAACTTTTAAAATTAATTATAGTATTTATAATTTTAGAAGTTTTATATGCATTGTTTAATAGTTTTCGAATAATTAAAATAACATTAAAAATATAACAAAGATTTTTTTACGTCTAGACGCGTAAATTTTGAAAGTTGATCTTATTATCCAGCCACACTTTACGCATTTTAGGAAATTGCTGAATAACCTCTATATTTTAATTTTCTCCCTTTTTTCATCGTTAATTTTAGTATTATTGCGTAAAATCACACGTTTCCATATTTGATTCAAGTTGGTCAATATTCAGTTACATTTAGGACTCAACTTGAAGCTATAATCAAGAAACGCACGATTGAAAATTCTGATCAACAAACATTCCATTTTTGTTCAATGATTCGGATTCCACAAATACAATCCCTTCCCGCAGTGTGAATTTACAAATTCGGATTTTGACTTCCAAATTTAATTGTTTGGTGTTGATTAAAATTGGAATTAAAATTTAAGTCAAAATCAATAATTAATTTTAATTATATAATTTATGAAATCATAACTTTTATCAAAATTTACTAATTTTCTTATTTTAATTCACACCAAAAGGGCTAAAGATTCTTTTCAGGAAATTATAATAGCTTATTACCAAAATAGGTGTAGTAGTCAGTGCATGTTTGACTATTTTTTGGTTGACATTTAGCCTGATTGGTGTGAATTAAAATCATATTTTTAATAAATTTTATTAAAATTTGATGAAACGTGTGATTAAAAAACTATGAGTTTCATAATCTCCGTAATCAAAATTAATTGTAAGTTTTGACATGAGATTTTTGTCAACTTTGAATATATACCAAACAAAGGCTGAAACTATAATTCGAGTGACTATGGACTTTACGGAATTGATAATAAGTGAATAGTAATTGTGAATTCTATGATTTATACGGTTAAAAATGTTTTTAGCCCATAAGTGATAATAATATAAGCATAATCAAAATATAAGTACTAAGCCCCTGTTCGGTACACATTAAAATTTTCATTCACATTCTTCTACTTATTTTTAACCACACATTCTTCAATAAAATAATATTTTCCATTATATCAATAATTTTTCCTTCTTTTTCAATCACACATTCTCTATCAATCTACTATTCCAGAATACATTCTTCCAAAATAATGTGACTCAAACACACACTTACTAACCTTTCTTTTGGGTATTTTATTCTACTTATTTTTAACCACACATTCTTCAATAAAATAATATTTTCCATTATATCAATAATTTTTCCTTCTTTTTCAATCACACATTCTCTATCAATCTACTATTTTAGAATATATTCTTCCAAAATAATGTGGCTCAAACACACCCTAAAATTAAAAAGTTCAAAATAAATTACATAGTCCCTGCTTGGTGTGGCTAAAAATCAGATTTTTAATATATTCAGATCAAAGTTAATAAAATGTATGGTTGGAAAGTCGTAGGTCTAACGAAATATGTCATTAAAATTAATCGATGGCTTTCACTTGAATATTAATATACTGTTAAAGCTACACCTAATATGGACTTCTTTTAACATAGGATGAGAAATACATTTGAAAAAAGTAAAAACTCGTTTACAAAAAAAAAATATTGATAGTGCCTGGCTAAGCTTAGTGATTAACTCTAAACATTTGTGTTTCCATTTATTACTTATTTTTACTCATAAGTGAAAAACTCACTTATTTTCACCATGAAACTGAGCCAAACATGGACCATAATGAAATCCAATTCATAGGACCCTCGGACAGTGGGATTTCCTCATACACAGGGATTCTCCTACAACTGTCTTCTCTCTATATCTATATCTACATCTATATATATGGACATAGTTCAGCCTCTGTAAATCAGAATCTCATCGTACTCTTTTGTGATTCAAGGTCAAAATCAAAAGATTTAGTCTCGTAATTCAAAACTAGGGTTAGGGTTATAGATTATCAGTTAAAATAAGCAATATGTGGGAGAAGGAAGAAGAAATGCTCCATGAAATTGATGAAGGCAATAAAAGTAATGGATTGGAGATAGAAAAAGCGTTCAAGGATGTAGAGGTTCCATCATGGAAGAATCAGAAAACACTGAGAGCTCTTTTTACGAGTATTATTTTGAGTTTTATTTTCATTATTATTGTATGCAAACTCAATCTCACCACTGGCGTCACTCCTTCGCTTAACGTGGCGGCTGGCCTCCTCGGATTCGCCATCGTTAATGCATGGACGGCTATTCTCGGAAAGTGTGGAATGTTGAAGCAGCCTTTTACCAGACAAGAAAACACCGTGATTCAAACATTTGTTGTAGCCTCTTCTGGAGCAGTAAGTCGAAATCGTTGTTCGATTTTTAAGTCTCACTTGTTTTCGATATGCTGATGCATATACGTTTTCTATCCTTTGATTATGTTATCTAACCCTAGACATGAAAAGATAGTCTAAAATAATGGCCATATTGCCAAAAGGAAAGAAAGACACTTAACTATTGTAGAAATTAATCTTTTGCCTAATTAACAAGTATTACTCGTTAGGCTTTCAGCAAAAAAATTACTACAACGAAAATCGCGTTTTACAACAGGCAATGAATGTTGCCATAGGTCTTTTGCAACGTTTACTTGTATGTTGCGACTTCGATATTGTCGTAGAGTATGCGAATATGGCATCAGATGCAAAAAACCTCAAATGCACGTTGCTGTTACCTTTTTACAATGTTCATTGCTTGTTGCCGTTAATTGTTTTAGCATATTCTTGGGGGGTATCTGTCATCAATGAAGCTATTTTTCAGTGAATTATGGATTCTTTCAATGCTACTTTGGAATTTCAACTAAAAAGATTGCGAAAAATTAACAATCTATGCATATGTTCATATTTTCAGGTGGGACAGCGAGTTATCTGTTAGGAATGAGTGCAAGGATAGCATCTCAAGCTGATGCAGGCAATACCCCAATGAATGTGAAGAAACTCTCTCTTGGCTGGATAATTGGCTTTCTTTTTGCTGTCAGCTTTTTAGGTCTATTCTCAATAGTGCCCTTAAGAGAGGTACATACATACATATATGAAGAATTATATACATTGAAAATTACTATTATATATTCTCAATTTTAATCAATAATCTTATAATTTTCTTTGAAATTTTCTGATCAGATGATGATCTTGAAGTACAAATTGACGTATCCAAGTGGAACTGCTACTGCATACCTTATCAACAGCTTCCACACCAGTAAAGGAGCCAAGCTTGCCAAGTATAGACATGATTTTAACTTCTAATTTATTTTTTCTTTCATAATTTATGCTATAATTATAATTGAATTATCTTTCTTCGAATGCAGGAAACAAGTTATGACGCTATTCAAGTCCTTCACTTTCAGCTTTCTGTTCGCGTGTTTTCGGTGGTTTTTTACAGCCGCTGATGGTTGTGGTTTTAGTAGCTTCCCTACATTTGGTCTCCAGGCCTTCAAACAAAGGTATGGTTGCCCTCTCTTTAAGTTTTCTGTCTGGATGCTTATAATTAACCATTTATCGTATTTATGCACTCAAATCTACTTGTTTTTGTGACCAATATGCACTGTTCGTGTAGTAAAAAACTTGGTGCGTATTTGGTATATTGGTTGATCCAACGGAGATTAGTAGCCTATCCTATTCTTTCTGCAAAATTAGACTTCTCTCCTTAGCTATATAGAAATAAAGATAATAATACTTGAAGTACAGTACAAAGACATGCTATCCTTTTAAGAATTTACGGGTTATGGTCTTGAGTTTCCTGATTTTTTTTTTTTTATTTTTTTTTTTTTATTTTTTGTCAAATAGTAAGGATTTCGGACAATAGAATGCTCGTAAACTAATTGATGTTTGAAATAAGATTTGATATATTCTTCCTGCCCAGGTTCTATTTTGATTTCTCGTCGACATATGTTGGTGTTGGTATGATTTGCCCTTACATGGTCAATGTCTCATTACTTGTTGGAGCCATTGTTTCATGGGGAAACATGTGGCCTCTGATTGAGTCCAAGAAAGGCAGCTGGTATAGTGCTGATCTATCTGCAAATACTCTTCATGGAATCCAAGGATACGGGGTAAGTCATATATTTAGTGACTTGTAATGTGAACTGTACAATATTGCCTCGTCCAGTATTATGTACCAATTATATAACGACTCTAATTATCCGACCTGTATTGATCTCAACAGGTTTTTCTTGCCATTGCAATGATGCTTGGCGATGGTCTGTTCCATGTCTACATGATCATTGTCACATCAAAAAGTTTCATAAATCGCAAGTCGGAGAAATCTGATAATGAGGGAGAAAGCACCAGAGGAGACTATGACGAAAAAACAAGAACTACATACTTCTTGAAAGACCAAATCCCAAATTATGTAGCCATAGCTGGCTACTTAGTGTTTGCAGTCATATCTATCATTGTGGTACCAATTATCTTCCACCAGCTGAAATGGTATTTTGAGTGGTGTAGCATAATTTGGTTTTTCAGTATTTACATAGTTGAGTTTGGATTAAACTTATGTCTATTAATGCCAAAATAAATCTAACAGGTATCACATACTGGTGGCCTATGCAATTGCTCCAGTCCTGGCCTTCTGCAATGCCTATGGATGTGGCCTAACAGATTGGTCATTGGCCTCCAACTACTGAAAAGTTGCAATCCTCGTTTTCAGTGCTTGGGTCAGCCTCGATTATGGCGGGGTTCTTGCAGGCCTAGCTTCTTGTGGTGTGATGATGAGCATCGTATCAACAGCATCTGATTTAATGCAGGATTTCAAGACAGGCTATTTGACACTTTCATCACCACGTGCCATGTTCTTTAGCCAAGTTTTTGGCACTGCTATTGGGTGCTTAATGTCACCTTTGTTCTTCTGGTTCTTCTACAAAGCATACAGTGTAGGCGACCCCACCGGCTCCTACCCCGCTCCCTACGCCTTGATGTACCGCTGAATAGCCCTTCTTGGAGTTGAGGGCTTCTCTTCTCTCCCCAAGAATTGCGTAAAACTGGCAATCGGATTTTTCATTGCAGCTATAGTAATCAATGTGATAATTGAGGTGCTGAAGAAGATTGAAACAAAGTACAGAATCTACAGGTTCATTCCTAGTCCAATGTGCATGGCCATTCCATTCTACTTAGGCGCGTATTTCGCCATCGATATGTGCATCGGGAGTGTGATTTTGTTCCTTTGGGAGAAGAAGAACAAGAAACAGGCTAAGGAACTCGGCCCTGCTGTTGCATCAGGCCTGATTTGTGGTGAATCATTGTGGGGAGTTCCTGCTGCAATTCTTGCATTGGCAGGTGTTAATGCGCCAATTTGCATGAAGTTTTTGTCTGCCAAAGCAAATGACAAGGTTGATGGTTTTCTAATAGGCTGATTCTTTGGTTAAATCATGGAAATTTATGTATTTTTTTTTGTACTTTAGAATCTTTGTTTTTTAAAGTTTCCTGCTCCATTGTTTATAATTTTTAAGTGATCTTTTAAATTTGGTTTCTAATCTACATTAGGGTTTGATTGATAGGAGATTAGCCATTAATTCATTATTTCCATGTTTATGATGAATGTCTTACTTATTTATCTCTTATTGTTATTTCATCGTTTGCCTGGTGACTTACTGTTCCTGTTTGATTTAATTAGAGAAGTTGATAAAAATTTAAACCGAAGTCAACAAATAATTTTAATCATATATTTTATGAAATTCAATAAGTAATCGCAGTAATTTTGCAAAGCAACCGTCTTTTCTGGGCACCATACGTCTAAATTATGTTCCATTTTTTCTTGTTAAGTCATTTGTCCACAACCATGTCAACAAGTTAACTTCACAAACCTTTTTACGTCATCTGTCCAGGGTTACTTCTAACAAGTTGTTAGATGATTACATACAAATTTTACGATTTTATTGAGATTGCTCATGGAATAGTTTGGGCGTTGAGAGATTGACTAAAGAAGAATAATTTTGCATTATTTTCTTCCCTAAAGGCAATCAATAGACCTTGTATAATGTTTGTTATACACAATTAAATTTATGATATAATGCAAACCATGGTAGGTACTAAAAAGGGCCCAAAATTTGCAGGAGCAACAATTCTCAACCTATATCCATTAATCTAGTAAGGAAAAAGCAGTGGATAGCTCTTTTCTGTTGCTTCATATTTCCTTCTCTCCAGTTATTTGGGGAGTTAAAATGGAGTGGATTAGCACTAACTCCACATGATGTGCCAGTGCCACTCTTCAAGATAATAAAGCTGCAATCTGAACAAAGATAGGAACCAATTATTTGGGGAGTTAAAATGGAGGGCATTAGCACTCAACTCCACATGATGTGCAACTCTTCAAGATAATAAAGCTGCAATCTTGCCCATCCTGCCATAGAACAAAGATAGCAACCAATGGAATTAGAACTGGAAGCCCAATTCCTAGTAGAAAATTAATTAAATAAAGAACAGTTCAAACTAAATATCCAACAACGCTTCTCTTTATGACCACCCACTTTTGATTGAACTGAACTCATTCTTTAATAGTCAGCTTAATACCTATTGCTGCAGAAATAATGGGTCAAGAAATTCTTCATTTAACGAGGAAACCCAAAAGCTAATAAGAACCGAAATCTATCTATCGAAGCATGGTAGGGCTGATTAGTCTTTAAGAACCTTCAACAACCAACTACGGGATATTCACATTGGCAGGAGAGTGAAGATGAGCATTATTATCAGTTAGATCTCAAGTCAAGTTACGTAGTACTTGGTTCTAAAAAGACATGCTTCAAGCACATAAAGAGAGTAAAAATTTCACTATAATGCATCATTTGTTGGCCAAGACAGGCTATTCTTAGAAATGGGTTGCTAGATTTTATACAGGATGCTCACTAATGTACAATGTTACTCCAATAAACAATTGACATATTACGTAATTCAAGTTATGGCATAGCCTATTTTCAAAATTATTATCCATCCGACGAGGTGTTTACATATGGGATTGGGTCTGAGTAAGGCTAGGGGAGTTACTTGATCTGTAGCGAGTACATAAATATTTTTCCTACCTTGCTTTCCCCCAAGAAACCTCATATAAATATATATATATAGAAGGTTTTCTTCTCCTCCTCATCTAGAGGGAGCTTATCTGAGTGCATAGTCCCAAAAAGGAGGACCCCTCGTGGTAAGCTCGCCTACAACACGAAATTATGCTTCGTTACTTTTAAATTTGAGACCAGCTAAATGAATCCTTTCTCGTCCCTCCATTCATTTCTACTCAATGATCTCAACAACTATTTACTAGGAAACTTCAACTTGTCATGTTAGTTTTAGTCTACCCTTTCCTCTTCTAGTCCGCATATAAACATTCTTAGCCTCAGTTTAGAAAATAAAGAGAACTGGAATCATGTTCAACTGACAGACCTTCAAACTTAACCACCAGCATAATTTAAATGCTGGCTAAAACTTGAAGCTTTAAATGTTATTCTTCCAAAGGGAAAAGAAAATAAAAACCCCAAATGGAGAGGCAACCCATTTTCACTGGAGAACAGAGATATTGGTGATAACAAGTTATCTTAATGGAATTGCACAGCCGAGGGTCAAGCATGGGGAGGCCTTTTAGAATACCCTTCAATGTTCAACATGTAGAATTTTGTTTCTATTATAGCATGAGAAACTTGGTTCATCTATGCATGTAAATCATTTTCACCAATAGCAACGTACCTAGCAAAGAATAATGAGAGAAGAAAACAATTTAAAAATAATTTCCACTGCAAGCATTTGGATAAAAGAAAAGCACCCAAGAGAAATTCAGGATTCAAAAATTTACTGAAGTAGAACGTAATGGCACATCTTCAGCAATTTCACACGACCTATATCACGTCAAGGATTGAATAAACCAGAGCCTCCCATATTCATAGCTACAAGGACTGAGATACTTGTAATAACGGCAAGCCAAAATAAGGCCGATCCTGCATTAGAGGTATCATTAGTGACACTGAATAAAGAAGAAAAATCTGAAGAGTAAAATTGATTAAAATTACGTAGTATATGATTGATTATTCACAAAAGTACCTCTAGAACTACCAGATTCACTTTCTGAAACTTCCTGGCTGGATCCAGCAGACAATTTCAGTGCTGTCTCAGTATTAGCACCTGCATCTGGAGACTTGGTATTCACTGTTTCTGATGTCACTATCCCTCGGAATTCCTCACTTACAATTAAAGCTGCTAGAACATCCATGAAAGATTCTGCCTCTGTTCCAATCGAGTAATCCTTCCCACTCTGCTCAGATGTTGAAGCATCCGATACATCAGAAAACTCATCATCTGAAGCATCTGTATCCGTGGATCTTATATCTGTTCTTTCATCTTCTTCATCCTCCACATATGCTTTATATGTCAACCGCAATAGGATTTCTCCAGCAGTTCCTTTTCCAAACAGGGTCCACCCTCCTCGTAGTACCACAATCCTGTCTGTTGGAACAGTATCTTTCAGAGATCCAAGATCAACCTGGAAACAGTACTTAATCAGGTGGTCGTATTTTTTTAGAATCAAAACATCCTTTTTGTGGGTTCTTGACAAGTTCAGCTGCATAATGTTCATATAATCTAATGAAAAATAACACGTTCTTCAAAAATTCAAACCACAATTTGAAGACGTGAATAAACCTTTAACAGCTAGTATATTTGAAAGAAAACTATATTCCTTGACCGCTCTAAAAGGAAGAAGCTATGCAAACTCAATAACAGACAAGCAAAGAAAATGAAAACCATGACAAGTGACATCACATTATTTGTTGAAATACTATTTCAAAATTAAATATATATATTCCAAGAAAAGAAGGAAACCTGTTTCCCCTTGATTACTAATCCCTAAGAAAATTTCCTGCAAGTGCAAATAGCATTTTGAGTCTCTCTAGTGTTTTAAAGATGAAAAGCCAAACAATTTTGTTTTATAGTGATGAGATCACAGAAAATGGAGGAATATTTTCGATAAATTATTTGGTGAAGGCACAGTGTGGATATTGGTAGATAGGAATGTTATTATAGTAGATGAAATCTGTTTTCGTGAGTGATGGACGCTATGAAATGGATGAAGATGAGAAATGCAATTGGTCCACATGCAATTCTGACCAAAGAACTCAAGTGTTTGGGCGAGGTGGATACTATAAATTGGATGAAATTGTTTAATGTCTAATGATATCTCAGAGAGAGAAAGATGCAGGAAAGCCTATGATAGGTTGGCTCAGGGAAATGCTATAGTCAGAGTTTAGAGACATAATTTCTACTAAACATAACAATATTGTCAATGTTACGGATGTGTATGATGGAGCAGTCATGAGCACAAGTTGTGGTGGCGATAATACTAAAGAGTTCCCTTTGAATATAGGTTTTCATCACGGTACTATTTCAGGTCCTTGTCTTTTCAGTTTAGTCATAAGTCCTTAACTATTTGCATTTCATCTAACCTTAAATATTGAAGATATAATTTGGGACCTCTCTTCAGGCCACATTTCTCTGTGAACACCAATTTTTCAACTTAATACCTAAATATTTGGGCCAATACAAAAGGTAAGATATTAGTTTTGGAACAGGGGGATCAATTTAAACATCATCAAGTTACAACTTGCATACATTATATAACAGAAACAACAGGACTGTTAGGAAGGATCACATAGTATGATCTTCATATAAACCAATAAAAGATGAGGGGTATCATTTGCCGATTTATGATATCTTACCTCGCCAGTACCGACAGTCAAATCCGCAAATCCAAGAGAATCCTTTACTTCAATATTTAATTTCTCTTTCCTAGGGTTAGCAACTAACATATGAAAATCCTGTGAAGAGGGAAAATTGCATTATAGCTGGCAGCACATACATAATTTCTGACAATAATACATTAAATGAACAGTTCTTTATTAGTACTGTAGTCTCGGCAGACGGTTGGATGTAGAAGAAGAGCTCACCTGATTCCAGATTGGCTCACCAGGAGGCCCAATGACAGTAGTTTGGCTGTTTCTTTTACTACGTATTACTTGATCTCCCAATCTCAGAACAACATATGGATCAGTTTTGCCTGAATATGGAACGATAGCAATTGTCATATAGACATACAGAATTATATTGTTAGGTAAGGAGCAAAGAACATTTAAGAGAATCAGCAAGCAGCACCTGCAGACAAGCTAATTTCAACTTATGCAAAGAGCAGAGAAATGTTCTACTCAAAGTGGGTATTCAAATATGATATTTAGAAGCCACAATGTAGAGGGAAAATTCATACCATAGAAAATATAAGTGAGTTTCCTTGCATCTAGAAGAGTCACTGACAATTCTCCGGCAAAGTCATTATTTCCCTCTTGAATTTCTCCAGATCTCAAATCAACCGGAATAGGTCCAACAGCTTTTCCCTTCTGCAAATCTAGAACAATCTTATTTGGGCGCACGAATAACCGAGGTAAATCCTCAGTGAGAAGTTTTGTCAAAAACCTGGAAAGCTAAAATTATTTAGTTCAGATTAAGAGAGAGTTAAATTTGAAATTAATAACAAACTGACATGGTGATAACTAAGGAAGCACTAAAAGTAAAATCAAAAAGCCTGCACTACGGAAACTCTGAACTGCTGACAGAAAGTACAGAAAATCAAGGTATAAGGGATTAATTTTTCTGGAGTCATATAGTAGCAAGTTCATATAAGTTTACAATTTCATCCTAAAAGATACGATAACTATACGTGCTATCAAAACATAATTCAGAAAAATGATGTGTTCATGCACACGGGTAAGATACTCAGAACAAATTTCAGGTGCAGTAAGGATAATGAGATTCACAGAATTCGTAGCCAAAACAATTGCAGAGGAAGCTACATGTTTCACAACAATTTTTGCAGTTTTCCCTGAATTACAAGCATGACATAATATAGAGGGAGCGAAAAAAATTCCCTCGATCTTTCTTCTTAGAGAGGCATTTCTCTTGGATCTCCCAATTCCTCCCTCAAATTTTACAGTTAACAAAAAATTAGTCTCACCGTTTCCCAAGACATTGTTTATCTAATCTGCTTCAGAGGAAAACATCACTTTTTAACACCAATGATCAATTTTTTTAAAAGCTGACAATGGACTGATATTTACAAATCAAAGAGCAAAAGAGTGCAGTCTGAAAGCAAAGCAAGAGAATGTCTAGGATCATCATTAGGTTTATCACATTAGAAAGCAATATTCTTTATAAACTCTCAATATAAATTATTACGGATAAACAAAATTAAATGACTCAATAAACTAGAATAAAAACAAAGAAAAATTCCAGTTACAGCACTGAGGGACAAATTCAACAAATCTTAAATAACAGCCAGGGAAAAATTACTAAGGGACAAATTCAACAAATCTTAAATGACAGCCAGGGAAAAATTCACTTACTTTGAGAGGACAGGAATTGCTGATGTTGCCAAAAACACCATGAAAAAGGAAAACATTAAGAAACAAAAATTAGCATCGTGTAGGCTAAACAAATCCAATCAATCTTGGCAATCACGAGAATTACACAAAAATATACAGTGAGTAGAAAGTTAACCAAAATTATATACTAATCAATCTCGATAGGTTAGCCAGATTCATTGGACATCATTAATCACATGTACAAAATTGTTAATGATTAAAACATACAGGTGGGAAAACATATCTTTAATATATTTATACCATTATTAAGAAAGTCAATTACAAACTTTCAAGTTTTAACCCTCTGTTATACTTCCTGTCCCTCGTAATTTCTACTAGAGGCAGAATTGACCAGATGTATATGATACTGAATAAATAAAACCGGAGACGAAATTGAAGTTGCAGAAGGACCTATTCATAATAATCACATTAGAACACTATGGTGACACCCTTCCCAAGCCTACGCAGTGGCCAAGCTTCTTGTCTACTCAATCCTCCCCGACCTATTATTGTTGGAATCTTTGGATATGATGTCCTCACCTTTCCTCTCGTCAAAATGAAGAGGAAATAACCCACAATCCCTTCAAAGTTGTGGGTAATCCTGCCCAACCACCATACACAAAAGTAGGAAGAACAAATCTTACCAACATGACTAAAACATTATATAATTATGTGATTATTTGTTTCTCATAAATATACATATGCAGGTGAAATCATGGTTTGGAGGCAAGGTTGCAGCAAAGATGTACAAGTGCATACATGCACGAGTTTACAGTAATCACAAACGAGGAAAAGATGGTAAGAAGGCATAACTTGGAAAACATATAGAAAACAAATTTAAAAATCCAACCTACTCTATAGGCTGTGTTAAAATAAAGTTCACTGAGGTAAATACAAAATTGTACTTGTTTGGACAATTGCAATAATCAGTGATCGGAAAGGTCCGAATTGTTAGAAGAAGGTTTGATCATAACATAGCTAAAAAACAAGTAAACATGTAACCTTGGCCAGTTTGGACCAAGATCAGTTGAACTGCTCAAATTAGTCCATACTCCATAGACCACACTAGCTTTCAAATAATGGAGTCTACTAACGAGAATTGGAAAATGCAGAAACTAAACTAAACTTAGAAAATTGTTTCTCAGTAATCTATCAACTTCTTTCTAATATTTCCCTCAATTCTTCTAGCAATTTAAATAAAATTATAATTTTATTACGTAAAGCCACTCCTAACATCATGCAGAACCCATTCATTTTAGCAGATTTTAAATATGGACCATTTATCATAAAGTTCAAGTGCGCTTTTGAATCACCAGGGAGCCGTTACAAACATCATCCATAGGGAGTCACGTCATAGAAACAATAGAACAGTTATCTAAGACCCTGTTTGATTGCCATTAGTTAAGATATAAAATGTTTTGAATAGTGAATTTTTGGAGAATGTGTGGTTAAAAAGAAGAAAAAAGTTTTGGGTTTATATGCAAAATATTTTATTATGTGATCATGTGTTTGAAAATGAATACGTAAAAAAAAAAAGAGTTTTAAAATAAAGGATGTTAAACAGGGCTAATTCTACACGCTACAATTTCTTATAGCCAGAACATGAAACTTCATTAGTAAGAATGTTGGAAATCACTGATATAGAGCTTAGACAAACAACGTTATGATACTAAACATAACAGGGCAACAGCAAACACCAACATAATGTGCATGACAAAAGAAACTGATAAATTATTTCTTCAAGCTACCATTTTAACATATTAGTTATTCCTCTCACACTTTCAGAGACTCAGTCATCGAATAGGGAATAGAGATAATTGATTCAATCCTTTACATTTTGAACAAACTGTCACTTATCTCCTCCCAGATCCAGCCGTAAGGAGTGACATTGCATGGAAGTGATTAAAGCAAACCAAAACCCTTTGACAAGTTCAATAATTACTGTGGCAAGTGCTTTCTCATGCACCTCAATTCTGCTCTTCCAATTCTTTTGCAAATACACTCAGTTTCCGTTACTCAGAAATGTATAAAAATAAATCGTGCAATATATGAAATTATTACATACCCATTAGATTGAATAAGCGAAATGGTGACAATTGGAATGTTGTCTTTGGAAGAGAAACAAATGCCCAGGAAAGAGCTCCCACCCATGGTTCTGATGGAATTAATCGCAATTTGACCCACAGTTCTCCATCAATGTCAAAGTCTCGCACACCCACTGGCACGACGATGGGGAGAACGCTGAATTTGAGTGACAGCATTAAAAGCATTCGTGCACCACCAGTGTAGCGGAGGCCTATCTGGTATCTTGGTAGCAGAAAAAAATATCACCATTAAGTTAAACGCAACTCTGAAGTCAAGCAGACTATTTATTTTGAATTATGAGACAGTGATTACCATTCAAATTTTGTGAATATATGGCAGTGAGAAATGGCACATTGAATAAAACAACAAAGTAGAAGTAACCAAAATCTGTAGTGCAAAGCTATGAATTATTTGTTTAGCATGATTTGGAATTAAACAATAACTGCTTGGACATATATCATTATATAAATTTCCTATATCCAAATCTTAATTTCTCTGTTGTCTGGACCTCTGTTGCTGTCTCTTGGTTTTAACTTGTACCACATTTGAACCTTGTCTTTGCAGGTATAGTTAAAAAACTATCATCTTACATGTTCCATTACAAAATTCATTACGACTTGTTAGCACACTAGTTCATTCTAACTCAAGCTTCACTGTACTTTTGGAGTTTGTTTTAGAAGTACATCGAATCATCACGATTCTCAAAAAAATATAGAAGCCATAAATAGTTGTCACTCTTGAAGATCTTAACTTTTGGCAATTCAAAATTGACAGGTTAAATTCACATCTATAGTAAGTGGTAACACATGACAGCTGATACACATGCTTGAAGAATATGCTACAAAGCAGAAGCAAATTTTCAAGCTTCGCTAAAAATTATATACAAAAATGTTTCCGTTCATTTGGCAGTCTAGTATTTTGTCTACAGGAAAACCTTTGCAAAATTCAATCCCATGTTCAATCTAAATTAGCAAGCTCCAATTACGAAGGCAAGAAAAACCGGTATGTTTAGCTAAAATTTTTCTTGAAAATGAATTAAGCAACGTCGAAATAGAAAAGACTCACTGTAAATCATTGATCCTCCGAGAAGTTCGACGTTCAACGCTCCTGACGGACAAGGGGTCATCCCCCAAAGAAAACTGCTTAATCTCCACCCTCTGCACATAATCTGGCTTCTTGAGATCGTCAATGACTGGCTGCAGCAAGCCAATGATCCAATTCTCAATTCCAGCCCTGTAGACTTTCCATAGCTTCCCCAGCACCATGTTCACCCACTCCACAGACTCTTTCCTCTGCAAATCCTTCTCAAGAAACATGGATAGGTTGGCAGGCACCTGTGGCCAACTCCCAGGCTTACTGGTAATATTCGTGTTCCTCTTCCGGGACGTCCATAGCTTGTCGAAAACAACCCCTATGAAAAAGAAGAAAGCAAAGAGGCCAACAATGTTGCGGTTTATCTGAGGAGGTGTTGGGATTGGGTGTATCACCCCCAGCTGAGTTCTCAGCTTATCTACAATGGGGTCTTCTGCAAAACTGGAACTGTAATAATTACCATTTTTATTACTACTACTACTACCTGTAGCTTCATTGGATGAATTGTAATCGAATTCATCACCGGAAAATCGCTTCAAGACTATGTTTTTAGCTCCCTGTCTGGTAGCCAAGTTATTGGGATCTATTTTGAAGTGGGATTGGGTATTCCCACCATTGATGCAAGCTTGAACCTGGAGGATTGCCCATCTCACATTATTTATTATCCTTTTTTTCGGGGTTATGATGTTTCTGTGTCGATAATGGTCATGATAGCAGCTATTGTTATCACTACAGGAGTAGAAGCTGCATGGAGGACGGAGAGATGTGGAAGAAAAAGCCAACAACGGCTTTTTCTGTGAAAAATCACAGCAAGGGGGTGTAGTGTTTGAATTCGATTGCAAAATCATTAAATTACAAGAACCCAATAAGCAAAACACCAATGGGACGAAGAATCGAGTTGACTGCGGCCGCCCTTACACAGATAAAAACATAATCGATTCGAAAACATGAATTCCGAACTACGAGAAACTATGTAATTTCAGTTCACAAGCACAAACTTTGAGAAATCTCAGATCAGGAAGACAGAAATTCAATTAAACGAAAGACATAGCCCACAGTTGAGCTAAATGTTGATTGTAGTTCACGAATTTTGATTGCGGGAGGATCAAATTGAAAGAGGAGAGGGTTTTGGGGCCTCAAAAAATTGGGGGAAAAAAATTAGAAATTTAAGATCGACACATGTGCAAACGACGTGGATAAATTTATATATATATTTGCCAGAAAAACTTTTGGTAGTGTTTCTTAATTGTAGAAATAAGAAACGTGGTCCATGTGGGTCGGAGCCGGCCATAGTCAACTTTGCTACATTCTACTACCTCCATTTTTCTTGATTAGGTTCAACAACGCATTATGCATAGTCCATAGAGAGAGGACTTGTTTAGTAGCCTAAAAAGTTGAGATTAATTCATAGCGTTTATCAATTTTTCAACCATATATTTCGTCAAATTTTAACAAAATCTGATAAAACATTTCTTTCTTTTTTTCAAAAAATTTGCCAAACAATCCCTAAAATGGATGCAACGTCTAGCTAAGTGTAATATACACGTCACACTGACATCGAAAATTCAAATAGAGTTTTGATTGAAACTCTGTTGTTTTTTTTTTATTATAATAAATATTTAAAGTTGAGATAATCCACGTATTAAGCTAATTAAAAGAGGAGAAATGCTAGACTTACACACCTTGGTACACATCCCTCTCACATGTGTATGGGACCCACAATGTGGGTCCCATTGTGGACCCCCCACACACGTGAGAGGATTGTGTACCAAGTGTGTACAAGTAGCAAATTTCTTAAAAGAGTAGTTCATAGTTGTGTTGATCACTGGTAATTATATATTATGCAATTATTTTGATTCTATTTTAATTATTTATTGCTAAATTGAGCGAATATGTAACTAAATTTGTGTAAAATATAATTAATTATATGTAACACCCCCAAATGATTATTAATTATTTGGAAGCCCTAACGGAGTAGTCGGAGGCGATTTAAAAGTTTTGGGCATTAAATTCAATTATTAGAAAGTTTGGAGACTAAATTACGAACTTTCAAAACTTGAGATGGACTAATTTCAAATGATTATTAAGTTTCGAGGACCAATCTTGAAGATGTTGAAAGTTTTGACATCAAAATTAAAGTTTAGGTTGAGAAAGAATCAAAGTTGGACGAAAATTTGAAGAAAGCTCCGAGGCAACACGAAAAAAGGTTGAATTGGGGAACACTTGAATGAAGCTGGAAGGAAAAACAATAAAGTCTTGCGATCGCAAAGTTTGACACGTCACAAAAATAATTGTAAAGTCCAACAGCCATATGTCGTCATGCTTTGCATAATCATTTTTATATTCATGTAATTTAATGTATCTTTTCATTTTTGCATTTTTTTTTAATAGAAATATATGAAGGTTACGTACGAAAGTATGTTTAGTTTTACTTGAAAAAGATTTTTAAACGAATTAGGAACATTGACCGTTAACTTCGAATTGGTGTTGTCTAAATTTCAAATTGATACTAAAATTGATGAATGTATGGGTTTCGAAGTCTCAATGTTTATCATTTACCTGAGAGTTTCGCAAACGCTTTCACGTTAGTTAATTTAGTATAAATATTAGATTGTTAAAATAAAACTCCACCACAAATCTTGTAATTCAATTAAAGTTAGTGGTAATTAAATATTAAAATAAGTACTTAGTCCACATATGAATGATCTCTTACTCATTCTTTATTATTTGATTACGATGTCATACAATTGCTACATTTTAGCGAACAATTACTTTATTAAAAATTCAAGTTAGTGTGACTTTTTTCATTTCTAAGTACCAAAATAAAAAGTAAATTTACTTATAAGTAAATGGGTAGGGATTATTTAAATGTATTAATTATTTACCCTTCTTTTAAATTCTTTGTGAATTGTAGGGGATTCATCTTTCTTTTGGAGGTCAGGTGTCACGCTCCCCTCTGTACACAAATCTTTCGATCAAGGCACGTAATTTGGAGACTAGAATTGAACTCGAACTCTACCAATTACGTGGTTCCTTTTTTTTTTTCCTCACCTTTTAGGCCTGATTTTTGGGACCTAATATAACACTATAAATAGGATTTCTAGATTTAATTATTTTTCATTCATTGTTAGGGTTGACATTTCAAAGAAATGGGAGATTAAATTTGAGAGAAAAATGTAAAGCAAGAAGCTGGGGTCTGACTTTTGAGTAATTTATTGGAGGAGGAAGGATATTTCAACCTTACCGCTTTTTTCTTCGAAAATCCGGTGATGAATTCATAGTTACGACGAACGATGTAACTTTAAATCAAATCCTTGATTTTAATTATAGAAGACATTGTTTCTAATTATTGATATGTGTCATTTTTTTTTATTGTGCTTGATTCAATCAATTTCTTAACCAATAATTAATTAATTAATTTGTGAACGATGGGATGAGTTTTTTTATTTGGACGAAATATTAGAAACCGATAATTTAGTTAGGAGATAGAGAATAAATTTTGGAATTGTTGGTGATCATTACATGGACTTTTTGGTGGATTAATGAAATTAATTAGGTTAAAATTTACATAAAATGATAAATATATAGTGAATTTACTCGGGTGTTTCAATTATTTTACAAAAGTTCATTTGAATAAATCGCATGAACGCTTGTCATTATTTTGTATACTATTTTGGTAACATTGAATACTTCGATTTTTATCCGAACAACCTACAAGTACTCAGGGGTGGACCCAGCACCTGGTCAGCCCCTGCGGTCGCCCGTACTGAATCCACCGGGAGCTTCAGCCCTCAGGTTGCCATCCGCCAACCGTCGAGAAGAAATGAAGAAGACACCGGCTGTGCCTGCCAAGAATGAGTGGCCATTGGGCCTGAAATTTTTTTTTTTTTCCTTTCTAAATTTTTGGGTCTTTTTTCAGAAAAATAAGGCCAATCCATGGTCATTGGTCACCTGATAAATGGATATATGGTTCATTAGCCACAAAACCTAATCCAATTTTGGAAATGAAAACCGACAGGGGAGGGAGACGATCAGAAAAGTGAACGCTGCGGAGTGCCGAGTGCTGACTTACTGTCTGTAACGCCGCCGAGCAACGAGACGTGTGGTGGACAGTGGTAAATGGTGAGCGCTTTTGGCCTTTGCCCTTTAGTTTTGTCGCCCATAACCAAATTTTGGGTTTCATAAATATTGATATTTGATACTACAATGG
>CAIGRK010427184.1:0-13795 GCA_903798315.1 Fraxinus greggii | reverse complement strand
GAAGCAATCCATAGAAAGATTTGGGGCCGCGTAGTAGTACTTTTGCGTGGCTCAACCATAGTCATAGTCAGACTTTTGCTTACTAAATTCCATGGTTAATGATATTTGTAAATCATTCTCTCAATCAATTTTTGGTGCAGCTTCAAGTGAGAAGTAAACTTAATTCTTACATCAAGAGTGTACCGTTACAAATCTATGTGCGATTTGTTGCTCTTTTATTTTGGAAAGATAAACACTATTAGATACTTTTCATCATTTTGCANATAGAAAGATTTGGGGCCGCGTAGTAGTACTTTTGCGTGGCTCAACCATAGTCATAGTCAGACTTTTGCTTACTAAATTCCATGGTTAATGATATTTGTAAATCATTCTCTCAATCAATTTTTGGTGCAGCTTCAAGTGAGAAGTAAACTTAATTCTTACATCAAGAGTGTACCGTTACAAATCTATGTGCGATTTGTTGCTCTTTTATTTTGGAAAGATAAACACTATTAGATACTTTTCATCATTTTGCACGTTCATCTTTTGTTTTGCGAATGTTTTCCCACCCTGACTAGCGTTTGCTGCTACGCAACGGGGATCGACCTGTCCGGTCAGGTTGCGGGGGTTGAGGGGGCAGTACCCCCGTGGGGGCTCGAGGGAAACGCCCCCGAAAGAGAATTTTATTTTCATAAGTCTTTGAATAGTGTTATGACCCTCAGATTAGGGTGATGTCTGAATTCGAGTTTGGGCCTTGTGCCAGGGTCGTGGGCTTCTAACGAATGGGCCTTACGTATCTTTCCAGTATGTTATTTAATTTCAAATTCACGTTGTTAGTTTCTTGTTAAGTCATGTACGGGCCAGGTGGCCAAGCGGGTGGTTAAGTTGTTAGTGGGTCAGTGCATTAAGTAGTGGGTCAGTTGCAGCGTCCATGGTCTTTTGACCAAGTCTTTTTGTTTGCCTATTTATTCTGCATTTACAATGAATGAAGCAACTCATCTTTCCAGTAAACATAATATTACAAATTGGAGGCCAAGGCCCCTCAAAGTGCCTACATAATTAATCCAGTAATTTCTGCAATCATAACAGTGGTATCAGAGCCAACGTTCCTGCGCCATGGCTGAGGGTACACGCCAAGCTCTCTTATCCAAAGCTATCTCCATGCTCAAAGAGGACAATATGCACCTGCAGAAAGAACAAAACAAACAGAAACTCATGCTGGAAACCGTGCTGCAGCAACTCGGCAACTTGGCAACCAGTTATGAGCAATTAGTAGTTACCAAAAATAGCACAGGTGGAGGAACTGGAGGAGACGAATCATCCAACACTAGAGGTCAGTTTATTCCTAACCCATTGTTTGAGGGGAATGGAGGAATACAAGCAGAAACCATTAGGCTTGATTTTCCTAAATTTGATGGGTCAGAACCAATGCATTGGATCATGAAGGCTGAACAATTTTTTGATTATTTTCACACTCCGAATGATCAAAAATTAGACATTGCCTTCTTCCATATGGAAGGGAAGGCTTTATCTTGGTTTGCGTGGTTAAAAGAATCAGGTCCGGTTGGGAGTTGGGAAGACTTCACCAAATCACTTAAAATACGTTTTGGACCCTCTATATATGAGGATCCAATAGGAGCTTTCACTAAACTGAGGCAAGTATCTACTGTGGAAGAGTACCAAACTGAATTTGAAGTTTTATCTAACAAAATTAAAGGGCTCACAGAAGAATTCAGAATTTCCACCTTCATTAGTGGCCTAAAGGATGAACTGAAAATTATGGTAACCATGTTCAAACCTAACACACTTTCAGCTGCATTTGGTTTAGCCAAATTGCAGGTAGAAGAGGTGATGAGGAGACATAAGGGGGTCTCGAGTAAACCATATCACCTGTCTTTACCAAACATAACCCATAATTCCAAAGTCCTTGCACTAATTCCCCTACTAAGACTACCAAATTTGAACCCAAAAACAACCCTAATGCCTTAATCCAAAATAGGAAAACCTCATTCCCCATTAAAAGACTAAACCAATCCCAAATGCAAGAGAGAAGGGAAAATGGTCTATGCTTTAATTGTGATGAAAAATTTCACCAGGGGCACAAATGTAGCAAGGTAAGAATTTTTCTGTTGGAAGGATTGGAAGAAGCTGTAGAAGAGGAAGCTGAGTCAAGTGAAGGGAAGCTAGCCCTAATCCAACCCGAGGCGCCCACTATGGAGGAAGAAGAGCTAGGGGAACTGCTAGGCATTTCCTTACATGACATGGCAGGATCAATAGCTTCAAAAACTATGAGAATTGAAGGGTCTATTAACAGTCAAAACGTTTTAATTCTTGTTGATACAGGTAGCACACATAGCTTTGTGGATCCATATGTAGCAAGGATAGCCAAACTGCCAATGGAAGAGGGCCATCTAATAGTTAAGATAGCTAATGGAGATAGCATTCCTTNAGAAGAGGAAGCTGAGTCAAGTGAAGGGAAGCTAGCCCTAATCCAACCCGAGGCGCCCACTATGGAGGAAGAAGAGCTAGGGGAACTGCTAGGCATTTCCTTACATGACATGGCAGGATCAATAGCTTCAAAAACTATGAGAATTGAAGGGTCTATTAACAGTCAAAAAGTTTTAATTCTTGTTGATACAGGTAGCACACATAGCTTTGTGGATCCATATGTGGCAAGGAGAGCCAAACTGCTAGTGGGAGAGAGCCATCTAATCGTTAAGGTAGCTAATTGAGATAGCATTCCTTGCACAGGTTACTGTACGACAGTGGCAATTAATTTACAAAATACCAAGGTTAACGCTAATCTTTTTGTGTTAACTTTGGGAGGATGTGATGTTGTTTTAGGAGTGGATTGGTTAAGGGGTCTCGGGATAATTATTTGAAATTTTTCAGATTTAACTGTGAAATTCAATTTTGGAGGGAATAAAGTTCAGTTTCAGGGAATACAACCTCCCAAGGAAGCACTTGAAGAGGAGGAATATACCCTAAAGCTGCACAAAAGGTCAGTCAAAGGAATATGGCTGCAAATAGTTGGAGAAGAAAGAGTTAAGCCAAAGAACCAGGTGGACCCAGCAGTACTAAAGATAATAGAGCAGTTCCAAGAAGTCTTCACTGAACCACACGGGCTGCCCCCTCCTAGAAGTCATGACCACAAAATAGAGTTGCTAGAAGGATCTAAACCTGCTTGTATTCGACCTTACAGGTATCCCTAATTTCAAAAAGCAGAAATAGAGCGCTTGGTGGCAGAAATGCTTAAAAGTGGAGTGATAAGAGGAAGTCAAAGTCCCTATTCATCTCCAGTATTGCTGGTTAGAAAAGCTGATGGGAGTTGGAGGATGTGTGTTGACTACCGCGCCCTTAACAAAGACATTGTGAAAGATAAGTACCCTATCCCCAACATTGATGAATTATTAGATGAATTACATGGTGCTGGGATTTTTTCCAAGCTAGATTTGCGTACTGGTTATCATCAAATCAGAATGCATAATAGTGATGTGCCCAAGACAGCTTTTAAGATCCATGAGGGCCACTATGAGTTTTTGGTCATGCCTTTTGGGCTTACCAATGCTCTCTCAACTTTCCAAGGGTTAATGAATGAGGTCTTTCAACCGTACCAAAGGAAGTTTGTCTTGGTTTTCTTCGATGATATATTGATCTACAGTAAATCTATGGCTGACCATTTGCAACATTTATATATGGTTCTGGAAATTCTAAAGACACACAAATTGTTTGCAAAGGAAAGTAAATGTGTGTTCAGCAACAATGATGTGGAGTATTTGGGGCATTTAATCTCTCGGGATGGAGTTAAAGCCGACCCTTAAAAGATTTCAACTATGCAGAATTGGACACTATCCAGGAATTTGAAGGCATGAAGGGGTTTCTTAAGGCTCACTGGGCACTACAAGAAATTTATACAAGGATATGGAACTATCGCTGCACCTCTTACAACCCTTCTCAAGAAGAATGCATTCATATGGATAGAAAAGGCTCAAGCTACCTTTGAAAGATTGAAGCAGGCAATGGTTAGTCCTCCTGTTCTCAAATTACCTGATTTCACTAAAAATTTTGTACTGGAGTGTGATGCTTCAGGCGAAGGGTTGGGAGCAGTTCTAATGCAAGGAGGAGGCCCTATTGCTTACTTAAGCCAAGCCTTAAAAGGAAGGAGTCTTCTATTATCTACCTATGAGAAGGAATTATTAGCTTTGGTGATGGCTATCAGAAAGTGGAGACACTACTTGGTGGGATAGCACTTTACGGTTAGAACTAACCAACAAGCCTTAAAGTACTTATTAGAGAAAAGAGTTGGGACTCCTGCCCAACAAAAGTGGATTTCAAAGCTACTAGGCTATGATTTTACAGTGGAGTACAAAAGTGGAAGGACAAACAAAGCAGTTGATGCTCTTTCTAGAATACTAGCCATGGATACAGAAGCTCAACTCCCCCAAAAAATCCACACCAGAACCAAACAGCCACCAAATCCAGTTACAAGCAATTAGCCTTTTACAAACACAATGGGTGGAACAGCTAAAGAAATCTTACCTGCAAGACCCCCAGTTGCAGGAGCTAGTCAGCAATTACCATCAGGGAATCCTGGACCCATCTCAATACCAGATCTGCAATAACCTCCTCTTTTATAAATGTCGGCTACACCTGGGAGGATTGGTGCCATTTCAGCAAGGGATCCTGCAGCAGTTCCATAGCAGTCCATTAGGGGGCCACACAGGGGTATATAAAACATATGCAAGGATCAAGAAAGAGTTTTTCTGGCTTGGTGTATGAGAAGATGTTAGAACCTTCATCAAGGAATGCGATACATGTCAAAGGAACAAAGTGGAAAACATCTTACCCACAGGCTTGCTTCAACCCCTACCAATCCCTGCAAAGAATTGGGAAGAAATCGGCATAGACTTCATAGAGGGACTACCACCCTCAAGAGGGCATACAGTAGTCATGGTGGTAGTAAACAGATTGAGCAAATATGCTCACTTTATGTCTCTCTCCCATCCTTACACAACTATTACAGTGGCTAGGGTATTTCTAGACAACATTTTTAAATTACATAGTTTTCCCCTAACCATTGTCAGTGATAGGGATCCAGTTTTTACTAGTCAATTCTGGAGGGAGCTCTTTCGAATAAGTGGTACTGAACTATTGCTAAGCTCAGCGTACCACCCTCAAACGGATGTACAGACTGAAATTGTAAATAAAAGACTAGAAGGATACCTTCGAAGCTTCTCTAGAGATAGACCACGGGACTGGTCTAAGTGGTTATCCTTAGCAGAGACCAAAATAACACCTTACGAAGTGGTATATGGCCAACCACCTCCGCGAATACTGCCGTATGAACCAGGCTCAACAAAAATACAAGCAGTGGAAGAAAAACTTAGAAACAGAGAATTCATCAACAAATTAGTACAAGGAAATTTCAAAGAAGCACAACAAAGGATGGAGCTTTATGCGAATCAAAGAAGAACTGATAGAGAGTTCGAAGTGGGTAATAGAGTATACCTGCGCTTGAGACCTTACCGTCAAATGTCTGTAGCCGCGAGGAGAAAGCTCAAGCTATCCCCAAGGTACTATGGACCTTTTAATCAAACGCATCGGAAGGGTGGCTTATCAACTCGATTTATCGCAGGAGTCTCAGATCTACCCAACATTTCATGTTTCAAACCTCAAGAAAACGCTGGGAGTCCAGGTTCAGCAATTATCACAGCTTCCAAAGGTGACCCGTGAAGGAACCCTAGAACCCGAGCCAGAGAAGATTATCAACAGGAGGATGATCAAGAAAGGAAGGAAAGCTGGTATCGAGTTGCTTGTGCAGTGGAAAGAAGGGCTTGAAGAAGATGCGACCTGGGTCGACATCGAAGAGCTGCGCAAGAAGTTTCCAGGCCTCGTGGGCAAGGTCTTCTAAGGGGGGGGCTGTTGTTATGACCCTCATATTAGAGTGATGTCTGACTTCGGGTTCGGGCCTTGGGCTAGGGTCATGGGCTTCTAACGAATGGGCTTTATGTATCTTTCCAGTCTGTTATTTAATTTTACATTCATGTTGTTAGTTTCTTGTTAAGTCATATACGGGCCAGGTGGCCAAGTGGGTGGTTCAGTTGTTAGTGGGTCAGTGCATTAAGTTGTGGGTTAGTTGCAGCGTCCATGGTCTTTTGACCAAGTCTATTTGTTTGCCTATTTATTCTGCATTTACAATGAATGAAGGAACTCATTTTTCCAGTAAACATAATATTACAAATTGGAGGCCGAGACCCCTCGAAGTGCCTACATGATTAATCCAGTAATTTCTGCAACCATAACATGTCGGAGTGATTGAGATAGGGGATTAGAGCGAAGAACATGATAATTTATAATTTTTGTGCTTTTTTCGAATTTTCATTTTCATTTCCTTTAATTTTTAACTATATATTATGGAATGATAATATTGTTCATTTTTATCCCATGTGTTGGTACCACTAAATTTTTGATTAAATTTAAGTTAAAATCAACAATAATTTTAACTATGCATATCACACGATCTGCAATTTTTCAACATATAATTTATCAACTTTTATCAAAATTTACTAAAAAGTTAATTTTAATCTCTAATCAAACATGGGCTTAATATAAAAATGCACAAGTCAATCAAACGTAATTCATCCATTGTACGAAGGTAGCCTATTTTCAAAAGGTATTGACCCTCTCATCCAGGAAAAAAAATTGGAGATAAAAGTGCAAATGAATCCAAAGATTGGGATGTTTTATGTAATTTACCACTATAAATATGTAAAATCGTGCTTATAATATTCGCAGGAGTTGATGACCCTAGTCACACGTAAACTCATATTCTACTTTTTCCAAGTAAAGGCGCTGTACAAATATGCGACTTTAGTTCAAAAGACACGTATGCAAGCAAGACCGGACCCTAAGTGGGGGAGAGTGGTTTTGCCCTCTAGATCCTTCTGGAATCATGTTCGCAAACATATAAAGGCGCTCCCATTGGCACTTTAGCCCTCTTCGGATTATATCTCTGCCTGTAAACTTCTGAAATTCAGAATTAATTTCGCTCTCACGACAATTTCTCCAATTTCATTTGCTACATCTGCAAGGTTCGATTTCGAGATCGCATTTGGTGTTCAATCCTGGTTTTTTTTTTTTGGACTTGTGATTTCTTTCTATCATTACTAACCCTCGGCGGAGTTCTCAACTCTTATGGATCAGAATATATAAGAACTTTTTTGACTGAAATTATTTATTGCATTTGTACTGATTTTTTTTTTGTTTGCCCATGGAAAATAGCATCCCTGTCGTTAAATCTGGAATCTGCAACAACTACTTTTGATCTTCCCCAATTTTTTTTCCTTGTTAGTTTATTTCTATTGTTTTCCGTTGCTTCTATTTCCCATATTTCTGAAGGACTTTAGATTATTATTATTATTATTTTTGTATCTTTTCTTCTTTTTGCGTCAGAATATCTACGATGAAGTCTTGTTCATTTTATGATGATATGGGTGCGAGGTTAAGTTTAAGATTTGGTTGTTTTAGTAATGCATTTCAATTTGAGGACATTTGTGGAGTTACGCTTTGCCATTGTGAATTTTATTGCTTTGTTAAATCCCCACAAATGGCTATAAAGCTATGTGTTTGTTTGAATGTGCTTTATGTTTCTTTCATGCCTGTTAAATTCATCAAACTTAATATCAACTCACTGTTTGTAGTTTTGGTTGTATCTATGCAGATTGATCAAATAGCGCAAATGATATTTAAAAATGGATATCTCTTTTGTAACTTTAATTATGAAATAATATGAGAACTTGTATTTCACACATTTCCTTTGTAACAATGACTTAATTTACGTTTTGATACCCAGAGCTAATCGACATATTTAAACACCCTCTTCCCGAGAAGAGTAGAAAAACAAAAGAAGACACGAGAGATTGAAGCCATTGCATTGTTGCAGGGACCTAAATTTCTTTTCAGTACTCATAGTGCTTGTTTGGGTTTCATTATAATCTTCTCGTAGTTCAAAGTCAAAGTCAAACATTAATTTTATCACCCATTAACAAGTACTAACTTATTACCACAAAATGGTACCCATTACTCCTCTTCATTATGATCACATTGTAATTTTTCCTAATCAAGCATAAGTTCAGCATCTAATCTTTATTTTTAACTTCTGATAAAACATTATGTTCAATACACAATCAGCATTATTTAAAATGTATGAGCTTAGTGGAGTGCCTTAATCTGTTCATTGATGGCTACTAGCGAATAGCAATAGAAATGTCTCTTGGGAGTTTAGTTAGAGCTTTTCCAATGATGCTCTTTATTTTAAAGGGCGTTTTGAAAATTATTCAAAAATAAAGAGTGGAAATGGTAATTGAAGTTCGGCTATAATTTCTATATTTAATTATGCATTTTAATTTTTTCATATGGCTTAACATTTTCCCTCCTCCTTTTATTTAACTTCCCTCTTTTTTATTTTATCATTTATTTTCGTTACTACAATGAGTTCACGGAAAAATGTGAAATTATTAATCGAGGTGCTAGAAGTATTATAGATGTTGGATTAGGCTCTTTACATTTGTAAAATCAAATCCACTCTTTATTTAAATTTTACATGTAAAAAGTTTGTCGGATTCCTAGAAAAAGTGATGGACTCTCGAAAATAAAGATTATGGGGCTAATAAAATTGTTATTAGAGGTGCTCTTAGGAAGTATCAACTCTACGCTCTACTCTTTCTTCATGTGTATATTGAATTACCCCCTTTGTCCCAAATTGGATATCTTAATTTCAGTTTTAAACATTCTATCATTAGGACTTCTATTTTCCTAAATGTGCTAAAATAATAAATTTTCTATATAAAGTAAAATCCAATGATAGCTCTTTCTTAAATTATATTTGTTAAACTAACATTATATACAAATCTTGAGAGAGAGGGGAGAATGAGCGAAGATATGGGAGAGAATAAGATAATTTAGGGGAGAAAGAATTTGTCTATTAATATTCAAGTCTTTAGTATTACAATGCATGGATTTTCTTTAAACAAATTTGGCCCATGTTTGAACCCTATTTTTTAAGAATAAATTTTGTAAAACGTGAATTTTGGAGAATGCATGGTTAGAAAATAAAAAAAATGTTTTAGGTTTAAGTGCAAGATTATTTTATTGTAAGAATGTTTGTTTGAAAATGAGTTTGGCAAAAAAAAATGAGTTTTAAAGAATGGGCTCAAACATGGGCTTAATTTAAGTAGGAAACTAAGGAAATAAAACCTAATTTAAACTAAAATAAGTTAATATAAATCAAACTGTGCCCCAGGTTGGTGGGATTAAAATCGGATTTTTAGTAGATTTTGATTAAAATCTACCAAACGAGGGCTATATTTATTCTTGATCTACTAAGAACTCCTATGCTAGTCTGCATTCCCAATCACAGAGTTAGATCTTAAACTAAGAAATTAAGGTCTCACATTGCTTCTAAATCACAGGCTTGAAATGTGTGCTAAATTTATACAATCTACCACCATCATGTTGACAAGTAAAATAGAACCTGGAATTCCATGTATTAATTCTCTTTTACTTATTGTTTATAATGTTCACTACTTTTTATTTCTTTTGTTGATCGTGTTTATTTTCTCTAGTTGATTGCCCTTGAAGTCACATGGCAGATCAGCAACCACTTGAAGGTTCAGGTTCGAGTGATGTCTCTGGTGGAAGTTCTCAATCAGCTGTGGAGCTCAATGTCAAGACCCTCGATTCCCGAATTTTTAGCTTTCAAGCAGATAAGAATGTAAGTTCTTAATTTTGATGTCTAGGGATGTGTGAAATATTATGGGTAGCATGGGGGCTGTGGTCTGCCTGGAATCTTTATCTCCCAAGTGACTCACTAGGGAAGTTCCCTAGGAAACAGATGCTGCTCTCTCGGGAATTTTCAATGCCCCCCACCCCAACACACACAACCCCAAGAGAAAGGAAGATAGAAAGGAGGAATGCTTTAATATTACATACTGATTGCATCAGCACTCTCTAACATGTTGTAGATTTACATGATTTCAGATGGCAGTATCAGCATTCAAGGAAAAAATAGCTAGTCAAATCGGTGTCCCCATTGGGCAACAACGTCTCATTTTTAGGGGGAAAGTCTTGAAGGATGATCATGCTCTTTCTGAATATAGTATCCTATCAATTGATACTCTACTGATCTATTTTTCTTTTTGATCTTGTCAAAATGAGTAAAATATCAACCAGCGGCTGTTAAAGAGAAACCATTTCTGTCTTCGTTTGGTACATTGTTCTTTTCCCTTCAGGAATTTTAACAAACTTTCCATTTGTCTGTCTAGCTCTGGTTTTAAGATAGATGTGGGTGCCTTCATTTTTCACTGAGGGACTGTGACCTTCAAATATGTATTTTCATTCCGATTTGTTCTTTTCTCTGATCTCACTATTTTTTAGTGCCGGAATAGTAATTAATGTTTTTGGTTCATGTATCATATATGGTTTTTGGCCTACACATGAATATACAAGTAGTGATAAATAAAAATGAATTCTAGATATGGCTTTATGTTAAAAGTAAAGCACGACTTCATGAACCAATTGCATAATGCAAACAAATCCTGAGAAATATCTACACATATTCTTGCAGGCAGCACTCAATCTAAATTAGGATGATTATGTATGGTGTCGTCTTTTTTAATTATTTTTGGGAAACAAATATCTCAGGAATTGTATGTTAAGCAGGAAACAGTTGGTGCCGTGATTTTGAGAATCAATGAAATGTGGTCTTCAATATTCATTCACATTTAATATTATTTTTGATGTACAATCATTTTATTGAGCTTGTTATTACCTGCAAAGTTCTTCTCTCTGTATTTAATTTGTTGAAGTGAAAATTTTATATTAATAAAAATTACCTGTTTATGAGAATTTCTTTCTTTGGTTTTCGTGTGTGAGAAAAATATCCTGTTTATCTTGTACACGTTTATGGAAACTTGCCTATGTCTTGTTACCTTCATGGCTTCATTATACTTAACTACATAACAGATGTGGAAAATGGGGATACATTACATTTAGTTGAAAGGCAGCCGCAGCCCTCTCCTGGCAGTGGTACTGGAGAGACAGTGGCAGATAACAGAGGTAGTAATTATTATATTGTTTATGTATATTTATATTGTGCGATGTGTTTCTGGGTTATCATCAAATGTTGTACAAGAGTTTTATTTTTTTCATTTTGTTTTGGTTTCAGGCCAAGAACATCCTACTGGCGGTCTACACAACCGCATTGGACGTACCTTAAATGTTGGGGAACCTGGGCGTGGGGAAGCCGTTGTACTAGATCTGAGCCGGGTATGTTGTGTGGTTTTGTTGACTCTATTGCACATGCATGATATACAGAATTATGTTCACTAGTATTTTGTGAACATTTTAGGTCATTGGAGCCGTGTTGAACTCTATTGGAATTGGCAACCAGGCAGGTGGTATGCAACCGGGTGTGCAGGTGAGATCGCTTTTCAACCTTAGCCACCCTAACGTGTTTACATATATTTTTTCTTCTATAAAGGACACTGGCGTGGGTTCTGCAGATTCCACGATTATTTATGCTTAATATTTTTTGACGAGTAGGATAGTAGATATTGTTTAACTAGAGATTCCACTTTAAATATATTGCTGCATGGAAGTGTCTGTAGTACGAATAGCTATTTTTGTGGGCTTGACTTTCTATGGTCTCGAGCAACAGAATTTTGACTCCATGTGTTTCTCATATTAAATGCAATGTTTGTTAAGTGTCTATATACAGTTTGAATTATAAATATATAAGGAAATGAGTGGTGGTAAGTGGGTAAGACTAGGGACGGATCCAGCCTTTCGAGTGAGCTAGGGCAAATCGTCAAGCGTCCATCGAACGATCGTCCAATATAGCGAGATTTTTTTATTAATATTTATTTAATTAATTTATATTAATAGAATCTTTAATCCATATATAAATGCACAAATATAAAAATCATATACATATGAAAATATAATCCAATATAACTCAAAATGATAAGGAATAAAAATACATTTTTCGAATCATATACGTATGATCAAGTTTCAAATTTTTTTGTACTCAAGCTAGATAAGATGAAGTTTATACATGAAGCATGATTAAACGATAAAAACAAGCCAAAAATTTTAAAACGATGAATTTTAGAGCTATTTTTACCCCCCAAAAAGAAAAATGTTTTTTGAACTCTTAAAAGAATGAAGATCGGTATTTAGATTGTCTAAATTTGAATTTTACAAAATAAATTGATAAAATCTAACAATAAAATATATACTGTAAAGTAATAACTTGAGTCAACAAATTTCTAAAAGAAATTATTTGAGGAACAATAACTAATAATATAGAATTGTTTAGTTATTATTTATTGTGTTAAAAATTAAAAGTCGAGGTGAGGGGAATCAAACCCCATGCCTCTCACATACAAAGCAAGCAATTTACCGTATGAGTCACAACACTTCGGTTGAAGAAAATGAAAACTATATAATAGAGAGTTGTTTGATAATTATTTATTATGTTAAAAGAATTTAAAAGAAGTGGAGGTGAGAGTAAATCCAACTGGGTGCCTCTCACATGCAAACCAAGTGCTCTACCATTTGAGCTACAACCACTTTTGTTTTAAGCTAGTACAGTTAATCATATTTAATTTCAAAACTTCACCAATATGTAAATTTTTTTCCGACAGAGCTAGCACGTGCGGCCGCGCCAGCTCTCTGGGTGCTGGTGGATTCCAGGAAATGTTCGGATATAAAGTGGTTTGACCGATTATAAATAGTTTACAAACATTAACCAACCATGGGCTGTCGTTATCTCTCATTTAATATCTTTTGGTTAATTAATGCGCTCACTAAAAGTCTTATCCCTGTCTTCAGGCATCACATGGAAATGAAACAGAAGGTTCACAGGTTAATGCTTTAACTGGTAGTCAGAGTCAGGCTGGAAATCAATCTGTACCCATGCAGGCTGTACCTGGTCAATCTGCACCTCGTGCAATACAAATTCCCCTAGGAACAGCAATTACTATTCCTTCACTCAATATGGTAGAATTTTCTCCATTTTCCATCTTTGTTTTTGAACTTTTGACTCGTATGGTTATATCCTAATTTATTATTTTTCTCCTTGTGATCAGCCAATTCCTGATTCGTTGAACACACTTACCGAGTTTATGAACAGAATGGAACAGGCATTCACCCAAAACGGTAACATTTTTGACTTCTTTTGTATTTGCTTTTGTTGTGAAGCATCTCTAAACTTGCCTACTCGGTCCGTTAATCTAGGGTATCAGCCAAACCAGTCACCCGATGTTAGCAGTGATCCACCAACGGTTGAATTGCCTTCAAATTCTCATGGTCTACCGACACCTGCAGCCCTGAGCATTGTCCTGCAACATGCCCAACGTCTTCTTAGTGGCCCTACTGTTTTGGCATTATCTGTAAGCACCTTATTCAGATTATCCTGGTTTTTTTTGCTTCCATTGTCTTGTCTTTCACCTGGTATGTGCGTACTGGTCATTTTGTCCCTGATTGACTTAAATCCTTACAATTTTCTGTATGCGTGCATTTGTAGCACATTGCAGGTCGTTTAGACCAAGAGGGAAGTTCAACCGATACAACGGTAAGGGGACAGATTCAGTCAGAATCAGTGCAATTAGGTATTGCAATGCAGCATTTGGGTGCTCTTCTTTTGGAGCTGGGGAGGACAATTTTGACTCTTCGCATGGGACAGTCTCCTGTATGTTCATTTCATCTCCCTCAGTATATTCCCATTTCTGAATCAAGTTATTAACAATCTCAGGAT
>CAIGRK010427004.1:0-12137 GCA_903798315.1 Fraxinus greggii | reverse complement strand
TCATAGAATTTGAGTATAACTTTGATCAAATTGAGATTCGATTAGAATAGACGCAAAGCAAGTTAAGGGTCTAGAAATGATACATTACATTACAACAAGAAGATCTTGTTCAATGGTATTCAATATTAGAAGGGAGATATCATTTACATAGACGAAGGAAGAGAAAAAAAGTGAGAAATGTACGTTAAGGTGAACATACCGATGTTGATGTGAACTTCAGATGGATCAACTCCAAAGGCATTATCAAAGTCGAGCAACATTGTCATATCCAATTAATGGGACAATTAAATAATTTATTCTCTTAAGTCATGAACTAACTTGCTTGGATCGGCCAAACCCTAATTTGATTTTTTTTTTTTTTTATATCAAAATGAGTAGAAATTCAGAAGAATGTCCTTCGATTCATTTTATAGCCATAAGTTCACGAAAATGTGCTTATTTGGAACTTTCAGATATGCAATTTAGTCCCAAAATTATCGAAAACTTCCAATTGAACCCAAATCTGGTTTCCAGTAATTAATTATCCTACTGTCACTAATTACATGGTATCCCCATTTGGTTTGGTTTGGTTAAAAATCAAATTTTATTAAAATTTGATGAAATAAGTAGTTGAAAAGTTAATAAAAATTGTTAATTTCATAAAATGTATTATTAAAAATGAGTTTATGAAAAAGAAAAACGACTTTTAAAAAACTGGGGCCAAACGGGGGTATATATTTCTTGGTCAAAAGCATATATTTCAATATTTTTACTCAAGTCCCTAAAAACTTAAAAATTGCAAGTTGGCCCAAAAGTTGACTTTTTACAAATAATAACTTCCCCTCGATACTATTCTATTTGCCTCCTAAATAATTTCTCTATGCTAACACGATATTTTTACTCTTTCCACTTAAGCCCTTGGAAACTTTTAAAATATAAATTCAACCTCTATAACTTTTCAAACTTCTCAAATGAGCCATATGACGTTTTAATACAAAGTCTTTGAACTTCTTAAATGCGTAGCAAAATGCATGCGATTTTCATGCATGATTGCTTGTATCATCACGATATATTACCTAACTATATATATTATCAATGACTTGCATTGTAGTTCAAAATTGTACCTTGTTCGGTAAATAAAAACACGTCTACAACCTCATTAAACAACATCAATGCGACCATACCTTAGTAAATGTAGACTAATAAATATATTACTCATGTTATATCATTACATAAATTTTCGAAAGTTGATTTGGTAAAAGAATAATGCTACTTTGTCCTAAAGATGTGACGTAATTGCTGACATGATAAGCGTTGAGAAGATGTAATAATTGAAAAAATTGACTGTATTTTAAACAATTTAATAATAGATTGTCATGTGATATTGTGTCAATCATTATGTCTGTATAGCATGATTGATTGATAAATTTCGTGTGAGTCAGCACAATATGTGGACCACCACCTTGTCTATAAAATTCAATCTGCATGCACTCGGCGTCTCCTTGAACTTCATGCAAGTGCACCGTTTCTTCCCCCAACGCGTGTCCCAAACATTATTTTTATTCCTCCACTCAGGATCTGAGATAAAAACGTTCACCAACACTCTCAAATTACACCATCAAGATCATAGGCCTCCACTTTCTTTGGTAATGAAAATCTTGAAATTCAAGTAACAGTTCTACTAAATCCACTATCCATCATTAGGTATGCAACAAGGCAAAGGGATATATTATTATATTTTTCTTTTCTATGTTTTGACTTATTGAGGGCTTGTCTGGCAAAGCTCTTGATAAAAAAGTCAGCATATTTTGATAAAAGTTGATAAATTGTGTGGTTAAGAATGTTATTAAAGTTGTGGGACTGATGAAATGAAATAAATTGTATGGTTACATGTGAAAAGTTGATAAACTTTAACAATGTTTTATCAAACAAGCAGTCATTCTGGTTCAAAGTTCTTCAAAAAAAATTTGTATGTATGTTTTTAAACAGGGTAGGATGGAAGATCCAAGCGAAGAGTGGGAAATCGAAAATGAAAATGGGTCCCATCCTTTTGGAGAAGAAAAGATTGAGAAAAGTAGGATGGGTTGGATCCTTGACAAAAGTCTGAGCTTGGGAAAGAAGGTTGTGATTACTGGTACTGTAATATCATCTGTTCCGCTTGTGATTACTGGTACTGTAATATCATCTGTTCCGCTGGTTCTTCTTCCTTTTCTTGTTATTTCTGCAATTGGGTTCGCCTTTTCCGTTCCTTTTGGGTTTGTTTATGCCAGTTATGCCTGCAGTGAAAGACTCATGAGCAAATTGCTGCCGGAAACTGTGCCATCTCTTTCGTGGGATGATCAAAATTTGACATATGAGGAGGAAAGAGGAGGAGGAGGTGAAAATACTTCCATTGTTAAAGGGGATTTTGACGTAGTTGCAATGGAGAAAGAAGAAAGGGAACAAGAGGAGGAACGAGTAGAAGAAGAAGCCGAAAATGCATCACTTGTTAAGAAGGATTTTGATGTAGTTGCAATGGAGGAAGAGGTAAAGGAACAAGTAGAAGTCCAAAACGAATCCATTGTTAAGCAGTACGTGGTTGCAATGGAGGAAGAGGAAAAGGAGCAAGAGCAGGATATGAGTAAAGGGACTGAAGTAAGAATTGAATTGGTGGAAGATGGAAGCAGAGAAAAGGGTAATGATGATGATAAGGATAGAGAAGTTATTGAGGATGATCAAGAGAAAGTGGTAGGCAGAGATGAAATTTTAGAACAACAAGGCTGCGGGGAAGGCGAGTCTTTGGAGAGGATGGATGATATTGAAATTGAAGAACTGGATAAAGAAAAGGAGGAAGAACCCCTATTAGAATGTAATGTTCAAAAGCCTATAGTTGGGGACAATGAAGAGGATAGGAACTTTGAAGGGGAGAATGCAGAATACCTCGAATTTATTGGGCATGTGGGTAGTGCTAGAGAGAATGAGAAAAATGGTGTGCACTGTTTAAAAGTTCAACCTGTTGATTTTGTGGAAAATGAGGCTGCCAAGAATGTCGAAAGTAGGAAAGAAGAGGATATGTCTGAGGATAAAAATGATTACAAGAATGTTGCAAGTCGGGAAGAAGAAGACGCATCTAAAACTGCAGAACTCAACAAAGATGTCCCTGAGATAAAAGGAAGAGAGGGGAGAGAGAAATCACCTCCATTAGAATGTATCGAAGAGCCAAAAAGAATAAGTGAAAATAAAGAAGATAGGAAATTTGAAGGGCAGAATACAGAATCCTTTGAAAATACTGTTGATGAGGTAGCTAGAAAGGATGCAAAAAATGGTGTGCATGGTTCTGAAGCACAACCTCGCGTTCTTGTGAAGAATGAGGATGATGAAAATATTTCAAGTAGGAAACAAGACGATATGCATGCAAATATGGATAAAGTAATCCTGGCGACTAAAGTAAGAGAAAACGTAAAAGGAGATCAGACCATTTCTATGGGCAAGACCAGCAATGTTGAAACTGAGGGAAAGCTGGATAAAGTTGTCCCTGGGAAGAAGGGAAGAGAGAAGTTAAAGGGAGGTCAGAACATATTTAAAGGAAAGAGCAGTGCAGTTGAAACGGAGGGATTGCTGGATGATGATGTGCCTGAGACGAAGGAAAGAGAAAAGGTGAAGGGAGGTCAGACCATTTCCAAGGATGAGAGAAGTGCAGTAGAAACTGAGGGAAGAGGGAAAAGGATAAAATTGAGATGCAAAAAATTTCGGGAAATAGGGAAGGACCTGAATCAAGGAGAGATGAGAGACATGAAACATCTTCAGGCAAAGTAGAAAAAGCCGCTGGAGAAACTAAGAATACATATGAAAATTATGATTTGGACATTGTCCAAGACACAAAGGAGAAATATGAAGAAACAGGGGAGGAGACGAATCTAGAAATAATCGAAGAACATAATGGTAAGGATGGATCAAAAAGTATTCCAAATGATATCACCTTGCTTGAGAAAGGCAATGCAGATAGTAACAAAATTAGTTTGGTGTCTAAGATATCAACAGAAAAGGAAAATGAATTGATTAATGACAAGAATGGTTTCCTGCAGGGAGAGAATTCTAAGGACGGTGCTGGCTCTGTTGTATATATTGATCCTGGCTGTGAGAAAAATGAGGAAAATATAACCAATCAAGATGAAAATATAACCAATCAAGAAGTGAGCTCAAATGCTGAAACTGAGGGCGGGCGTCAGATTAGCAGGTTGTTTACTTTGACAGATCGCAACGAAGCAGAAGGTAATTGCCAATAATTTTAGTGTCCCCATTATTACATGGGTCCCTTTCATTCCAATGTTAGGCTTATCAAAATTGTTTTCACCTTTTACAGCAAATGAACCTGCAGTAGTTATTTTACCAGATGAAACCAAATGTTCTGGGGATGATGTAGCCTTATCAAGGGCACCAGTGTTGAAACATGATGTTGAAACAGA
Source organism: Fraxinus greggii (assembly GCA_903798315.1). Taxonomy (NCBI): domain Eukaryota; kingdom Viridiplantae; phylum Streptophyta; class Magnoliopsida; order Lamiales; family Oleaceae; genus Fraxinus; species Fraxinus greggii. Next base: position 7,713 of record CAIGRK010427004.1, on the reverse strand, counting down.
GTCGAAAGGCAATGTAAATGTTTGTGAGGCAGATGGTGCTCAAAGTTCTTATGAGGTCAGTCTAACTAATTATTTTTTTTTTTAAATGTAACATATGATCTGCTTTCAAAATTGCATAAGAATTATTTAGGAAAACGAGTTATCAAATGGCTAACCACAATTCTTGTATATGGGATTTACAAAATAATCTATAAGGCGATCTGCCCCCTTGTTCCTTGATGTTCACCAAATTGTATCACGAGATCAACAATTTTATAGAAGACATCTTTGATGTTGGAAGTATAATTGCACTGTTTGACCATCATTACTGTCGAGAGACATTTGATGTTCATCAAATTGGATCATGAGACAATGATTGGAACTTTAACACCTTGGAAAATATATTTTGACTTCAAAATCTAATTTTTATTGAAAATTTGTTATTGTTTGTTGTCATTATATATTTGCATTACATATCTGCTAGAAAATAGGTCAAAGTGCTTAAGCTTTATATTTTCCTATATTTTTCATGCTGGATTTAAGCAGCACTATAGTTTCGAGATTAGGTAGTAGTGTAATATTGGTAGTAAAGAGTATAGAAAGTGTTAATTGAATAAAGCACCTCTTGTTTGGTTTCCTAATTGCATGTAAACAAGGAGAAATTTGGATTTGTTTTTGTTTTTAAATTTTCAAATTGAATGAAACCAGTGCCAATCTACCAAAACAAGGAGTTGCAAACAATGATTTAGAGTTATGCCTATAAAAGGCCCCCTTGGCACCTAGTTTTAAAATAAGGACTTCATTAGAGAGAGAAAAAGTTATTTTCGGAGTTCTCTTTCCCCTTCCCCGAAAGAACTATACTATAGTTTTCCTTTGACGAGCCTAGAATGTTTATGTCATGCTCCTTTTATCAGTTCTTGATATAATCTATAATCTCCTAGATACATACATGATGCATGTGATCTGATTGCAAAATAGGCTGTCGTGTAATAATATAAGCACCTAACTTTCTCCAGCTGATATCTACTGACAAGTACTGTGTAGCAAAAATATAATGAAGCAAGGCTTTTCTTCTGATGTTTTTTGTTATTTTATCTGATATTTGAATTAATTTCTTATGCGAAAAAAGTTTAGGGTCAGATCATATCTGGGGTAGTGTTTTTCTTTTGAGATTGTGTAATCCAAATAATGGAGTAGACATGTCAAATGATAATTCAATGAGGAAAATGAGAAACCAGATTTACAGTAGTTTCACATACCATTGATGTTGTGAACGCCTATAGGAACTTGCAAATCAGCACCTTTGAGCCAAATTTGGGGTGAGCTTATCTCCGATTGTAGCATTAAGATCTTGGGCTTCATCTCCACTTATATTCAAGTATTCTTAACTTCCTTACTCTTCCATTGGCTCATGGTACTAGGTCAGGTGCTATATTTACTTTTTCAAGGCTTCACTGAGATCTAACGAGCTCCATTAGATCCCACCTGGGCCTGGGGGAATATGACTCCACAAGGTCTTACTAAAGCTTTCTTCAGAAAATCTCACGAGAGAATTATTAGGGTCCTCACAAATTTCTTGGAATTGGCATTGTTTAGATTTCATTGTTGGGTAACTTTTTTATGTTGTAGGGGTTGCTTAACGAAGGGAAGGTTTGGACACAGATCGATGCTGTCAAAGCAATAGTTGGCTAAATAGAGCTCCGGTCTGCTTCCGTCTATGAGGAAGTGAAGGCTTTGTACTTGTTCACGGGAGTTGAGGCCCCCTCATCATTTGAGTCGTCATCAGATGTTGCAGAGGTTTACGAAAATCTCCGATTTCTCATGTCAGTGATCGGTGAGAAATAACCAGCTTAGAATTTTTCTGCTAGTAGATGCATTTGTTTGCTAGACAATCTTTGCTTCACCCTAGCTGTTAAATTTTGTGTGTGCTGTTTTTAATTTGTTTAGCTAAAGATATCTCACGTATATTAACACCTGAGTTCGGAAGACAAGCCTAGACTTAGAAATTTATATCTAGTACAACTTGTGTTTCGGGGCAACATTTGTTTATCGGTAGTCGTTACTAGATGTATCTGGCCGACTTGCACCGTGCTCGATTAACCTCGACGATCCTAAGAAACGTGGTTGTATGCTTAGAAGTTGGAAAATTGCTTTGAAGACATTGATGGTTTTCGAATAACAAATAACAAAATAAACCACTCTTATCATGTTAGAAACTATAAATTAAAAATAAAAGAGAATCAAACATGGACAATTGTAAACTTATAAAAGCAATCACGCAAAACCAAAATGCAAGAATATCATAAAGATGTCAACATATATTTGTTTTTTTTATTTAAAAAAAAAAGAAGGAAGAAGAAGAAGAAGGTGAAAATCTAAATAATATTCTAAAGATCTTCTACATAAGTTTTGAGATTAACCAAAACTTATTCCGAAGCTCCTCTTTGGACTTGGATTTTGCAAAAGTTCCAAGACTTTAGTGTGCCAAGTCCTCTAATTAAGAAAACTCTAAAACACATATACTCGAAAGGGAACCTAAACAAGAACAATCTCGTTTTGTCACATTGATTTTTCGATTCTCATTTTCGTGCAACCTAGATATCCTTCAAGAGGATTGCCTCACCGAACATGCCACTGCTTGTGCCCAATGCCTTAACTTTGTCTTCACATGTTGAGGATCATCGCCTGCAAACTCATTGAGCCATTGTTTACTGGTAAGAATATCTGTTTTTATGGCTTCAAAAGCATTAATTAATTAAAATTATTTCTATTCTTGTCATATACACTTGAAATTCAACAGAAAATTTGTTGTGAAAAACAATTTGAAGAGAGAAATACAAATATCCTTGGTTCTTGACAGAAATACTAAAATTTTGATTAGAAATTTTATTTCGGTGGAGCGGACTTTTATTAATAAATAAATAAATGGACTTGATTGAGTTCCATTTATTGTAACCATACATTTTAGAATAATAGATTGATGGAGAATGTGTGGTTAAAAAAAAATTTGGGTTTATGTGTAATATTATTTTATTGAATAATATTTAGCCCCTGTTTGTCTACCATTAATTCAAAAAATTATTTTTTATAGTAAAATTTTTCACCACACATTCACCAAATAAAATATTCTACACACAAATCAATAAAGTTACCTTACTTTTCAACTACACATTTTTCAAAAAATACTATCCATTATTTTATTTTTCTCTCGATAATGGAAGACAAACAAGCTCTTAATTAAAACAAAAAGACAGAAAAATGTATTTTGAAAACAATGATAATTAAAAAGGATTGAACTAAAAATTAACTTAATTGCATGATTAAATCTAAATTCAACTGAAGATTATAAGGGGTTTAATTTGAGTTTGAATGTTATTATTGAAATTATAAATAAGTTCATAAATTTTTATGAAATTTTTCTCTGGCATGTGTCCTAATTTTTTTTTTAAATAATAACATTTTCACATATCGTGTCCTATTGCATTTAAAATAAATAAAAGAAAATGGAAAAAGAATAAGGCAAGAAACGTTATGTTAAAGCATTTGCTATGGGGTCTAACCAGGACTGCAAATCTTCCATGAATCAGCAGAGTCGCTCCCAAACGACGTAGACCGGCCGCCAAGAGCGGGTGCAGACTCGGTACTGTTTGGACTCGATATCGGGCTCATCGAAAGATTGCGGTTCACCGCAAAATAAAGGTCAAGGGCAGGCAATGTGTTGCACAGCTTTTGTCCTTGTTCTTCATTGAACCCGAACCCGAGTTCTATGCACCCTTTTAGCTCGCTCAAATCCTCGTCTGTCAAATCTTCAGAGTCGTTTACGCCGTTTTTCTTCCGCTCTTGCATGAAAATCTGACGGCGCCGCTTCTCCCATGTAATATCACGAGGAGTCTCTAACATGGAGAGCTGCTTTGATAATCTCTTTGCCTTAGGATTCTTCCAGAACGGTGGAGCATTTTCTAACCGTCGGAGCTCCTCCATTTCCGACTCGAAAGAAGAGGAAGGCGAGGAAGAGGAAGATGACATTATTAACTCTTCATGATTTGACTCTTCCATCTCCTTCTACAAAATTGTATATAAGCGGTGTTTTTCGGCTGCCGCGGCGGATCAGGATATGACCACCTCGGCAAGCCCCGGAGGGTAGTGGAGGAGGAGCGGCGGTTAAAAGAAGATTTTAACGTTCGAATGGGGAGAGGATTTTTGTTGAGGTTCTCGTGCATGCGGTTGAGGCTCGTTAAGGGCTTTAATGGGAGAATTGCATGGGGAATATTGCCATGGAATGCGGGGGTCCTCTCTCCAGAGAGTACCGCAAATTTCCATCTGTTATGCAGCTAATTTACAACGTTAATTTTGGCAACAGATGGCTCGTTAGTTGCATTAAAGATATTCAACTTTGTTTATTGTCTCACTTATATTTTAATATATTTTTTCATCGCAATTGTCATGTTACTTTTCGTACATTCAAGAAGACTATGATGAAATTATGGATTTCGCAAATTTGGAATTCAGTAATAAATATACCATCTCCATTAAGTAGTGAGCCTGAAAATGATTACGAGTGAGTGATGGTGCAAGAACTCAGAACCAATCAGGGCGGATCCAGCACCTGGCCAACCCCCGCGGCCGCCCGTGCTGGATCCGTCGGGACTGGGATTGGGCCTACTCGCCATTGCCGTCCGTCGGGGAGATGAAGAAGATGGTGCCTCGCTGCCGCAGCTGCCCAATTGGGCCTTTTTTGGTTATTATTTGAGCCTTTTTTTAAAAAAATAAGGCCCAAATAGTCGATGTCAGAAACTGTCCTATTAGTTATTTATTATGCCTCTATTTGGGTTCCTATTGGAAAAAAAAATGCATTTATCTCTTTCTTATATTCAATCCTAAATTCTTTAATAAGATAATATTATACGTAAACTTAAAATTTTCCTTATATTTTAGCTACACATTCTTCAAAAATCATTATTTCAAAATACATTTTCCCCCCAAATTCTATTTTTAATGGAGTCCAAACAGGGACAAATCTATAATGCTTTCTTTTCATTTAACAGACTTGTGAGAAATGAAATTAAAAAATTTACACGATATTTTACGCTTTGTTGAATTTTTTTTTTTTTTAAGCATTAAATAGAGCCAACTTGATATAATTTTACCCAATTCCTATCTTGTAAGCTTCCATCGCTTCACATGAAATTATTTAATTCCGTGTGTACAATGTCATTCGTATCCATTTTAGTTCAATTCTCATAGAAATCGAACTTAATCCAACCATACACATCCCTTTATAGTGCATTGCAAGGTTTATCTTGATGAACCATTATAGACATTAGTGGTCTAAGATTGTCCATCATATGCACAAGTATTTAAGTGTTATATCTGAAAAACAATTTTAAAAAAAAGGGTTAAAGTAGTTGGGTAAAAGGAGAAATTTGATTTTGTTAGAGGGTCCATTAATAATTAGGACATGCCACCAATAAGTCAGTCTGGAAAATATTGTTTGTGGCCCAAAAGAAATTCCTTCTATGCAGTAACACATCAAAGCCAACGTACCACAACATGGTTGATACTGTTAGAATACAATATCGTAACAATATTTCCATGTGTACATAAGAAGTTTCACCAGAAATCCACCAGAAGAGAGATAAAGAGTGGGCCCCACCGTGTATTTAAATATTGGAAAAAATGACGGGTCTGACCTTGTTGTGTGTTGTCTGATTTGTTTTTGTGGTGTACACTGTACACCCAGAATTGTTCATATCGTAACATGAATGGTTCAGCAATAGTTTGAATTTTAATGATTAAACTAGATACTAGAATGTTTAAGTGTCGGAGAAATATATGGTTAAAATTTGGTTATAGTTTATGATGTTGCGTATCTTTTGTTTGTGCAAATCTAAAGTATTTATAAGAGATTTGAGTCAACAATATTAAGGACCTTTTGACATTTGCCGGCTGGTTGTCGACCCTGTCGCAGTCGCATCCTTGATTTTGTACAGTTACAAACTGTTATTGTGTACCTAAAAGTAGTCCTTCTGCTTATTCATCTCAACAATGTGTGATTATTACTTGAACTTTTTTTAGTATGATATTATGAAGAGATTTTTGTCTTATTTAAGACTGCTAATCATTGTCATAATGTTAGAGGAGAGAGATACTTTTCTTGAGATAGTCCCGGTCAGTCGTCTGCTTATTCCGCAACGCAACTAAGGATGGAACCTCCCTCTTCGTCGAGTCTCAAATTTGCCACATAGAGAACAATGTGGGTGGGCTCCCTCAAGAATCTTCGTGGAGTGCCTTTTGAGTCTCGCCTTTGCCTCAAGGAGCTCGTTCGCTAAAGAATTCAATTGTCAAATTTAAGACAGAGAACTTAAGGGTGTGTCTGGCACAGATTTTTGTCCACCAAAAATGGCTGCCCGTTATTTTCAAAATTGGCCAGCAATTTTTGACTACATGTGAGTTAAGTGGGACCCACCAAAAAAAGCTGAAAATGAAAGCATTCAGCTGCACTAGACAAGGCCTAAATGTTCAAGTGAAGTTATATCTATCAAATTAGTTATCTGATCGAGACAAATTACAATAGTAACAACATTACATGTTGCTTCCTAAATCAACTCGCCAATGTAGTGACGAGCTCTTGATTGAGATCCATTAGGTAGTTAAAAGAACTATCTTTTCATCATAAATTGCAACCGCTTATTTTGATGTCTCATTTTAAAATGTTTTCGAACTATTCAACTACGTACTAACATGTAATATTACTTTGAACAATACGTTATAATTTTGACTTCAAACTAAAGAATACATGACTGTCAACTTCAATGGCAAAATAGTGAAGTACAACTTAGAAGGGCGTTAGTGAGACCTAAAACTCGTTAAATACAAGAGCAAATTTGTCCATCCTAGGTAGAGATCACACGTGATAGTATAAAAGAAGAAATTAACTACCCTTGATGCGATATATTCACACTCTTCATCTGAAAATTAGCGTAGAGTCTATATGGTTCATTGACTCTTACTAGGTTGGTAACAATAAGATTAGGGCTTAATGAAGTTTGTATGATACCACTTGTCGGGTCATGTTGCACTTTACTTCCCAATATTGTTCCCATGTAACTATGTGGCAGGAAAAGGAGAAGCAAAGAAAAACAACTTTGGATCACATACTCAGTGAAGCTAAGTATATTTATCAATGTTCTAAAAAGTGTAAAGTATGATAAAAATTACAATGCAGTCAAGTTGAACCTCAAACCTTACGAGCTTAAACGTACTTCGGCATTATAAGGCTTTTTTCTATTTTTAATATAATTTGAAGATTATTATTAATAATATTTTTATTATTTAATTTATTTATTTAAATTAAAAATAATAAAAATAAAATAAAGAGTGTGTGGCGCCACTGGGCTAGCATTAATTGCTTCTTTTGCCACCTCCCATCACGCTGTATCCTATCACTGCATCCGACAAGAATATTCTGGCAAAGTAACATTATTCTTTTAAAATACTATTCTCCCTAAAAGTGTACTTGCACGGAGGAAAGTTTGAATAGGATTGCATGTCCCTTTTTCTTTTTTTTTTTTTTTAATGAATCAGGTTTTCCAACTTCGCCAGACTAAATCCTGACCCAAGTGTCCGGCCTCTCATCAGCTCGGGGAAGGTTAATCGCAGGATGTACCCGAATTGGCGCCCTCCTGCACCGCTTATACTTCCGGCTCTAAAGGAGTCCTCCTCGCTGCCTTCCAC
>CAIGRK010426946.1:0-12964 GCA_903798315.1 Fraxinus greggii | reverse complement strand
GATTCCGTTTAAGATATACCCAAAGTGTAATGGATAACTCCGAATATGAAAATACACGACAAATCCACCCGACTCTCATGCCTAACTAAAAGAATGTAGAATACTTTGCATCAAGCATCAATATTTTAATCCATTCTTTTAACATAAACTATAATAAACGTGACAATACCATATTTCTTTGTCGATCCCTTTCCTAATCAACGAAATTGCTTATAAATAGATGATACTATATTGACTGAAAAGTTTAATATCTTAGATCAAGAAAGTTAAAAATTAAAAAAGATTATAATTTATTTGTTAAATTATAGTTATATGCTTCAAAAACGTTGGGTTGACAATACTAAATGGGGCTCAAACAGAGCAATTGTATGGACTATGCCGATAAAAATAAAAATCAGAAGTAGCAATTACAATGTGAAAGTTGCAATCAGCATTAATCGTTATAAATGATCATCAACCTGGCAAGGAGATGGAATTGTCTATAAATAAAATACATGAATACGAAACTTGTATATGCACTAAAGATGATGAATTTGCATCACTTTTGTGAAGGGGCCCTTGAAAGTGAAGAGCAGTGCTTTAAGCAGTGGCTGCAGCCGCAGCCGGTTCATCGGCCATCTGTGAGACCGGAAGGAGGGTGCATGTGAGGTTACGGTCGCCATACACATTGTCCACACGTCCTGTTATAACAACAACAACAACAACAACAAAGCTGTAATTCTTAAGTATGAACATAATCACTAAATTTAGGACAGAGGAGAAAAAAACAAAAGAACCAAAATAGAGTTAATCTCGTTGAATCCCTTTTCTCCATTCTACTCGGTTCATTGCTAGATCCAACAAGAGATTTAAAGAAACTACAAGGCCATATTAGTTTTTGTCCATCCATGCCTTGTTCTAATTTGCTCTACGAAATCATGTCACTCTTATGAGCAAGAGAATATTCTAAGGGTAAAGGAAAAGTCGAAGCAACAACTGGATTAAAGGCAAGTATATTTTATAAGAATGCATCTACATGCAAAGATTTAGAATGAGATCGCATGTATCCGAAATTTTGATTACAGAGAGAACATCAGCATAAGAACCTTCTACCTAAATTCACAGTATCCTCATTGAACTTTTGGTCGTATGAAAAGATTTAGGGAATGATTAACTTCACGTCCAAGGAGGAACAGTAAAAATTGCAAAGGTGACCAAAAAACATTATTATTATAACAGGAAAAACAATAGGAGAAATCAGAGGATAAAAAATGCGGAATAAGTTTGTATCAATACAGTCAATGCTCCTTGGGGGACGACTAACAATTCTATCATTTAGCCCATGTTTGGTAGAAATTAAAATCCAGATGATTTTAATCAAGCCAAAGTCAACAATTAATTTTAACCATATATTTTATGGAATTCACATTTTTTCAACCACACATTTCATCAACTTTTATCAAAATCTACTAAAAATCTGATTTTAAAAACAAAATATTTTCACCTTTTAAAATCTAGAAATAATCTCAAACATTAAACAAGTTTCCTCATGAAGAAAATAAAATAAAATAAAATATATTGAACGTGCATAATACTTTTATCATAGAGTTTATTAAACACACCTGTAGTTGGCCAGAACTTAGCAGTTCTGAGCCAGGAAGCCGGGAAGGCAGCATATTCTCTGGAATATGGTTTTGTCCATGCATCTGCCATGAGGAGTGATGGTGGATGAGGAGCCCCCTGGGAAAACATTACCAGAATTAGTTTCTCCAAGTATATGTTAAAACAGAAAATCTTAACAAGCATATTCTTTTGAATGTCCGCAAACCACGATTTAATCAAATAGAAGCAACAGCCTGACCAGCGGAACGTATATTTACCTTGAGAACATTGTTGCGAATATCAGCCTTTCCTTTCTCAATTTGTGCAATTTCTTGTCTAATCGAAATAAGAGCATCACAGAACCTATCTAACTCCGCCTGTGAACAAAATGAAATGTGCTTAAAATCACGAGGGAGAAATTTGCGCTCGACATACGGGCGTATGTTCATACAAATGAAACTACATTATTTTTTTTTTTTACCTTGCTTTCACTTTCGGTTGGTTCAATCATGAGTGTACCAGGAACCGGCCATGACATTGTTGGTCCATGAAATCCATAGTCGATGAGACGTTTAGCAACATCTTCAGGCTCAATTCCAGCGGTATTCTAGAGTATTCGAGAGTTAACAGTAAAAAAATGTCCAATAGCATGGAAATTGGAAGGAAGCCATGCATGAATGATGTTCAACCAAAATTACCTTAAAGCCCCTCAAATCAACAATGAACTCATGGGCGACTGTCCCATTTACACCACGGAAAAGAATGGGGTAGTGCTCCTGTTAACCAAATAAAAATCAAGATCAGTCATACTTCGACCTCAAATTTCAATAAAAGGAAGCAAGTGGAATAGTTAGAGTCGAAGTCCAAGAAAAAAAAGGTAAATGATTCCATAATGGAGAAAGCATTTCTTGCAAAACAGCACTACTCTCTTACAATGACTACGATTATATTTAGGGCGTGTTCGGTAGAGATTAAAATCGGATTAAAATTGAAAAACTAATCGTTATAGTTGACTTTTATTAGACGAGTGAGACCCAATAACGGCTATATTTTCAATTTTAATTGGCTTTTAATTCCTACCGAACATGCCCTTACCTAACCTTTTACTTTTTTAAGAATTTCTTTGTTTTTTTGCCAAACATGTTTGAGCTTTCAGAAGTTACTTTTTTTAGTGGAAAATGCTTTAAAGATAGTACTGCGTCTCTTTTAAGCTTAGGTAAACATGCTCTAAGGGTCTTGACAGTACATACCACCTAGGATGTACCACGAGGATACAAATTGCAAAAAATAGTAGAAGAGACAAGTGAAGAGAAGTAACGGAGACCTCCAAACGCTTTGCCATGTAGTTAGCATTCAAGATGGCTATTTTTGATGCATCTGTCAATCCCTTTGAACCCATCATGGAAATATAGGTGTATGATATTGGCAAAATGAGTGCAGATCCCCAAGGAGCAGCAGAAATAGTACCGAGGGGTTGAGATTTTTCTGGGGCCGGTATCCCTCCTGTTGGAACCTGCAAAATCACAATGAAGTCACGACATGAATCACAGAGGAATTGACTGTTACTCCCTCACTCTCTTAGTTTTTTTGTTTAATAATTTGAACATGGAAGATACAGAATATTTACATCCACAAATACGATCCACAGATAATGTCTTTCAACATACCACGGGATGAGATGGTAGAAATGGTGCTAGGTGTTTCTTTACGCCAATGGGCCCCATCCCAGGTCCACCTCCACCATGAGGAATACAGAATGTTTTGTGTAGATTAAGATGGCAAACATCCGCACCAATAAAACCCGGGCTTGTCAGCCCAACCTTTTAAAGAAGAAGATTAATTGATGTAAAGAAATTAGGTTAAGAGATTGGCTTAGGAGGAAAGGCGGTGAAAAGAAAAGCACAAAATTGGTTCCACAAATTACAAGGATAAGAAAAACAAACAAGAAACTAGGCCTTTTTCCAAATAAATTCTACACGAATCCTTTTTGCCACTTCATTTGATCAATAGCTATTAATGCAATAAAATAAGTTGCAACCATAAAAGACCATGTTACTTTTGGATTACCCCTCTGTCTCCTAATCTGTTTTACTCACACCACATCCTCTTTAAGTCCACAAACGATATGCTCCAACTACTCAAGTCATTTTCTCCTCAATTACCCTCAATTTGTGCCACTTTCATAACACAAGAGGAAAGACAAGAAGTCTATCACATTTCAATCAACAAGTAAAGATGCGGAGACAGCTGAAAACAAGAGGGAAAAGCAACTGCAGCTATGGGAACGCCAATGTGAAAACAATAATAGAGAAACGTCAAACGAGCAAAACTAAATATAATAGACAGGGCAGGAATATGGTACTTAAGAACATCTTCAAGAGACTTTTTTTATGAAGAGCATCTTATGCATAATGGAAGAATCTTTAAATTTAGACGGTAAATTTTCTTATATACTTCAACAAGGCACTCTATTTTGCTTTTTTTTCAAGAAACATTCATTGATTTCTCCTCATCTTTTATTTAACATATTTTTTTATATATCAATGGACAATCAATGAAAATATGATTCGAATAATTAAGAAAAAATGTATTGAAATCTGTAGCTTATTAAATGCAATTATTTGTAAAGTAAAAGTAGATAGTATGTTTGGCTCTTCAAACTCATCCTCTATTTCAAAAGGTTAAAATAGTGTGTCTATTGGAGTTTATGTTTAAGCCTTTTTCTTGTTTTTAAATAGTCTTTTGGAGATGCTCTAAGCTAAGCAATTATCCTACCCTCTCTACCAAGGTGAAGACAGAGAGCATGACAATTGACGACAAGAAAATGGTCCAACCTAATGCATCATCTCAGTGCCATAATAGCTAAACAAAGGTTGTTATAAGAAGAATGATCACCATGAGAACTATGGTTGACATTTTGATGCTTAACTTTTCTCAACATGGAAAAACTGCAATCTAACGATTTGTTCACACAAAACAGGAGAGAAATGTTCAAGAATCTCAAATATCTAGGAACATGAAAATCTAACAGACCACCAGCCAGCCTCAAATATCTGAAAAAAGATTTCTAAAATTTTTAATACCTTTCTTTATAGTCGGCTAAGAACTTTCAAAAAAAATAAAAATAAATAAAGACCCTTCTAGACATGATTACTATGAAATAGAATTGTTTTCACAACTAGAATGAGAGAAAAATACAGAAGAAAAACATACAATACCTGGGCATTCATATTGGCTCCATCCATGTAAACTTGACCGCCATTGTCATGAATTATTTTGCATATCTCATCAATTCCTTCCTCGTAAACTCCATGAGTTGAAGGATATGTAACCTGATTTGTGTAAAAGGTTAAGGAAAACTTGATTTATACATTCAAAACCACATCTCATATAACTTCAATGTTAGTTGTATATTATACCATAAGAGCAGCCAGGTTCTCCTTATTTGCTTCAGCAGCCTTCTGTAACTCTTCAATGTTAATGTTTCCCTTGGCATCTGTTCCAACAGCAACAATTTTCATCCCGCACATGGCGGCACTTGCAGGGTTTGTTCCATGTGCTGAGACTGGTATGATGCAAACATTACGGTGGTGATCTCCTCTTGACTACATCAGAACTTGAACATGAATCGGTGCCGATGATAGAAAATATTCAGGGAAAAAAGAAGTAAATATGACCCTGATCTTAGGAAGTTGTCCCCGAAGGCTAAAATTAAGATTTCCATAATTCAATGAGAGCGTAACTCTCTTATGTATATAACATTATTTTATCGTTCATTTACTCGAATTATAGTTCGCTCACTTGATTCTTTGAAGAGAAAAAAGTTAGAAATCTATTCATTAAACATTCTCCAATGCCACAATATTATAAAATCAAAAAATTTCTAATGTATTTTCTATGTTGAAATTACAATACCAGATGATATGCACGAATGACCATCAACCCAGCATACTCTCCAGCAGCACCAGCATTGGGTTGCAGGGAGAAGGAATCAAAGCCAGTAATTGTGCTTAACATTTCACCCAAATCATTGAACATTTCCTGGAAAAAGGATATCATATTTCAATAAAATAAAAGATGAGACGCGCAGCTGGAAATGGGACATACAAAATTAAGAGTTTAGGGTAATTTTGGTATTCAGTATTAGACAATATAATAAACAAGTTTTCACTTTTTTCTTCCTTAATAGTGTCATGTACCGTCCATCCACCTGACTAAACATGCTGTTATAGGATTATATTCAGTCAAGATGTAAAACCTGGTAACCCTCAGCCTGTTCACTAGGGGCAAAAGGATGTAAATTTGCAAATGCTGGCCATGTTACTGGCATCATTTCGGTTGTTGCATTTAATTTCATTGTACAAGACCCCAAGGGAATCATGCTGTGGCACAATGAGAGATCCTTTGATTGAAGCCTGTGAATGTACCTAAGAAGCTCGTGTTCAGTGTGGTACCTTCAAAATCACATTAAAAGTTAAAATTGAATTCAAAAACAATAATTGATACAATCTACTTTCAGATGGAAAGGTTGTACGAGTTAAATATTGGGTGACTCAGATATGCACTCTCCCTCACAAGCTCCGAAGGGATCAAATTTTGAACCTCTGCCGCAAGGGATTCAGCAGTGAATGTCACCTAATTAACATTTGTTAAAGTTATAAGCATGTAAATGATAGAAAACTACTAAGATCACGTTTGGCTTTGCTTAATAAGTTTACTTACAAATAAATATGAAAGTTTTCAAATAAATATTTTTTATTGGTCAAAGTTAAAAATAAGAAGTTACTTACTGATCAAAAAGTGATTTTTTTACTAAAATGTTAAATTATTCAAATGTGTTAAGAGGCAGCTTTTACCATTTTTTAAGCTTAGTCAAACATGCTGAAAGCCATCCAAAAAGAAATTGCTATACTTACAGGCGTGCCACATGCAAAAACCTCAAATAATTTATCGACGTCTTCTAAGGTGGTTGTTTCATCAAAAGAAACAGTTACCTACAAGGAAAGGTTCGGTTATTTCCAAGTAGAAGTTATAAACTAGGGGTCAATAAATGTATATGTATAAACTCACAGTATTCTTGTCCACAATCCGCAAATTTATTTCATTCTTGTAGGCAACATCAGCAATGGCCTCCGAATCAGCACATTTGACCTTCACAGTATCAAAGAACGGAAGACTCTGGACTTCTACAGTCCCGAGTTTTTTCAATCCAGCAGCAAATGTTCCTGCCAAACCATGAACCCTTTGGGCAATGGTTTTCAAGCCTTCTGGTCCATGATAGACGGCATACATAGCAGCCATGTTGGCAAGCAATGCCTGCATTAGACAAAAAGTTATTTGAAAAAACACAAAACCTATAACTTGCACATCAGATAAGCAAGTTGATTTTTGTTACGCCCTGATTCACAATGCCTCAAATATCCTACGTGGCAAGCAAAGGTAGGGCCCCACCCGCCCCGGAATATATTAACACAAGGCTGATCTAACCGAACCCTTTCCTATGGCCGAACCAATACGCTTGCCGACCCGTAAGTGGAGACGAGGCCACGAAAGGAGCTCAACACGAGATCTCTCTCACTACCAACCTATCTGGTCAAGTCCAAAGCCGTAAGCTAGGCATTATAGATGCTAAAGTGGTACTAGCATTTAAGGTTTATAATTGATTAATGTCTAAGATTAGAGGCTTCAGCCGTACGGATGAGGCCACATATCTTTCCATCCAACGACCCTCATTCATCTTCTTATAGTATAAAAGTTCATATTTAATGCCATTTTGAAGGTAATGCAAGTTTAGACTCTCAACCTATTTTTTGTCATATCACTGTTCTACTTATTATTCCCCAAGGCAGACCCCCTTTTATATTAGAGGCTCACATCTAAATCTCTCCTACACTCATATATTTTCTTCCCCAACTAACTTGATTGTCGGAGTGCGGACGGCCAACTCCACTCCCACCAGAGGAGACCACGTGTGGCTAACGGTTTGTCTAAATGTATAGGAACAAGGCTTGCGTGGACGTGAGAGGCCTTGGGATCTATTGGCCACATTTGAGATACATTTTTTGGTGTCAATAATTTTCATATATGGATCGATCAAGCTCAATATACACTCAAGGTCATGAATTAGAAATGGTGGTTTAACTCGAGCAATTAACTCCTGCCTTTGTTATCTCTATCCACTAGTTCATATATAAACAATTAAGGTGGAAATGAAGTCAAATTTGACAGATGTTGAAAACAATGAAAACAGAAAGAATGGTTATACAGTTGAAAAATACACTTACCTGAGCTGTGCAAATGTTGCTCGTAGCTTTGTCCCTGCGAATATGTTGCTCCCGTGTCTGCATTGCCATACGAAGAGCGGGTTTTCCTGTAGAGTCAACGCTGACTCCAATAATTCTTCCTGGCATCATCCTCTTGTATTCTTGGGATGTAGCCAAGAAAGCAGCATGGGGACCTCCATACCCCATTGGTACACCGAACCTCTGAGCAGAACCAACCACAATATCTGCCCCCAAATCACCCGGAGGCTTCAACATTATCAAAGCCAACAAATCAGAAGCCATTACAACCTTCACGTCATGGGTGTGTGCATTCTTAATAAACTCCCCATAGTTCAAAACCTCGCCCTCGGTTCCCGGATATTGGACAAGAACCCCACAAACATCCCCGGATTTATAATCAATTTCATTAACATCAGAAACAACTACCTTAAGCCCAAATCCATCCGCTCTCGTCTTACAAATATCAATAGTCTGAGGGTGACAATTACTGGCAATAACAAAAGTTTTCTTTTTCCCCTTCTGAATATTGTTACACATAGCCATTGCCTCAGCTGCCGCAGTCCCTTCATCGAGCAAAGAAGCATTGGACATAGGCAATCCAGTAAGATCCGTAATCATAGTTTGAAAATTCAGCAGGGATTCAAGACGCCCCTGCGCTATCTCAGCCTGATACGGAGTATACTGCGTATACCAGCCCGGATTCTCCATTATATTCCTCAATATAACAGGAGGTACATATGTATTATAATAGCCCATCCCAATAAACGACTTGAAAACTTTATTTTTAGACGCTAATATCTTCATATGCTCAATCATTTGTGCCTCAGTCAACCCCTCATCAAATTTAGACAATTTCATACTATCTATACGAATAGATTTAGGCACAGTGGCATCAATGAGTGCATCAAGGCTATTAAACCCGGCATACTCAGCCATTTTGGTTTGATCTTCCGGGGTGGCGGAGTTATGACGCCGGGGGAAGGTGTCACTTGGTTTCAGAGCCTCCACTGAAATGGATCGAGTCCCAACATACTGTACCAAACTCGGGGAAGAAAAAACATGGGATTTACATAAATTTTCACCTCGTACTACATTCGTAGTTAATGAAGAAACATACCTCGATGACCTGTATATTTCATTCCGGCGGGACTGCTTGGATTCTGAAACCAGGCGTTTCAGAACCGCCCGGTTGGCCAATTTTCGGGCACGCTCCATTCTTGATTATACAGCACAAATCAAATGATGGATTCACTATTGAATTTAAACAGGCACCCAAAAAGAGATCAGGAGAAAAGAGGAGAAAATGCACAAAACTTTTTCTTTTTGTATTATATTATTGTAAAATTTATTGTTCCATGATCAGAAAAAAGTGAGTCGTGCTAATGGGTTGGTGACGATACACAGTTACAATGCAGTTAAAATCATATATTATATGAATTATATATGTAAACTATCAAAAATTTATGTTATTTCTTTTTCTCCCATGTAGAATATATACATTGAATTGTATGAGAATGGACAGAATCAACTTCATGATCCGACAGGGTGGGGTGGGTGGTGATGGGTGCGTTAGGTTAAGCGAGTGACCGCCCACCAACGTGAGGAAAAGGAAATGTTGATGTCTGCAGGGGTGCCTCTGCAATTTTTCTTGTCCAATATATATATATATATATATATGTGTGTGTGTAGAACTTGTTCGGTTGTGATTAAAAATTAATTAAAATTGAAAATATAGTCGCTATTAGGTCTTACTCGTCTAATAAAAGTCACACAATAACGATTAATTTTTTAATTTTAACCCGATTTCAATCTCTACCGAACATGTCCGTAATAAGAACTGAATTATACCAACTTAACTCGCTATATTAGTTTACTGCTCTAAAGATAAATAAATGGAGCACCCCAAGCTTAAACGTTATTTTTAGGTAAAGAAGTAAGTAACCACAGAGTTTTTCTAGGGTATAACTGGGGGGTTAATTTCACTCATTGCCATTTACTGAAAGTGTCAGAAATAAAATAAAATTCACTGGTCAAAGTTATATGAAGTGAAAAGTTGAGGGACCGTTAGTGAAATTAATATTTGGGTTGGTGGGCGCCTATCAACTTGGGAGTTGGTGAATCTTTCGTTAAAGAAAGGCCGTCAGATGAAATATAGGTTCGGTGGGGGTCCAATCTACGGTTAATAAATATTCTCAGTTTTCAGTTCCTGTTCAATTTGGCAGGATTCTTTAAATTGTTGGAATCTGAAATTATAGAATATTTTCGGTGAATAATGCATTTTGGAATACAATTAAGCTCGTTTACCTTCTTGGATCAACACACATATGCATATGAAACACAAGTGGGACCCATATGAATAAAAAATTTCAAAAAAGTGCTCCACACCCTCCTACTGTGAGTGTGACACCCTCCTTGACAGCATAACATAATTCTTTGAAATAATAAATTGATAGGGAACGTGTGATTAAAAAATAAAGAAAATTTTTAGATTTGCAGGTAATATTATTTTATTGAAAAATGTGCGATTAAAAATAAAAAAGAGAAAAATGTATTTTCGAAAAAATTGGATCAAACAAGAGTTCCCTTTTTTTAAAATTCATTTTTAGTCACACATTTTTTCAATAAAATAATAATTTGTACTTCTTGTAAATTTCTTGTTGACATCATCTCTATGTGTAGAAAATATGATCATTGATTACAAAACTCATTTTTTTTACGCAAAATGTGACTCAAACATACCATACATATAATTTGATCTCTTTAGTGGAATCTGTGTTCTAAAAGACACGCCTTAAAGGTGAATGCAAAATTAAGCGATCAATTGTCAAGTTTATCGTTTATTGCACGACAAAGCCTGTTTTATTAAATTTTTTTATTTTTTTCTTTTTTAAATAAGTCTTTTTATTTGACTTTAAATTCAAGTTTTTAGATGATTTCATCTTTACAAACGTTAAAAGGACTTTTCCATTTTGAAAATTTAGAAATTGTATAATTGACTAATTGTTGGAAATAGTAAGTGAATATCGTATTTTATAATTTTAGATGTTTGGTATGTATTTTTTAAATTATTAAATAATTTTTAAAGTAATTAAAAACTTAAAATAATATTAAAAAATATTTTTTTTTTTACGCGTTGACTCCTAGACTCATAAAACTAGAAACTTTGCCTTCAGGAATAATCACACTTTAGCTACTGTTTGAGTCACATTAAAATTTTCATTCTCATTCTTCTATTAATTTTCAATCACACATTTTTCAATAAAATAATATTTTTCATCACATCAATAACTTTTTCCTTCTTTTTCCACCATACATTCTCCATCAATCTACTATTTCAAAATATATTCTTTCAAAATACTGTAGCCCAAACACACCATTTACACTTTTTAGGACACGGAAATATAATTGGATCAGTGACACAATTATTTATTATGAGATAAACTGGTAATAAACATCAATTAGACTTAATACAGGAGTGGAGATGAGGGCAGCCTAGGGATGCCACAAGTCCATTTATTTTTCCGATATGTAAATAAATTTATAATTAAAAAAAATCTTCTTCTATATACTTGTCCATCAAAAGAAAAAAAAAATAATAGTAAATAAATAAAAAATAGTCCTTCTGTAACAATGCCTCCGACTGAATCGCATTATTCAAGGCCTCCTCCCAATGTTTCATACACATGAAATTACCCTACATTTTTTTATACTCAACAACTATTGTAAATTCCAATCAAAAACCATATTTTTCTTCTAGCTATTTTATATTAATTAGTAGTAAGCACGTGTGTTGCACGTTTTATGTAATGTTTATGTAATGTTGATTGCTCTTATTTTTCCGTTTCGAAGTATGTATATTTTTCATTTCTCAAGTATAGAGAAGAACATTCCAATTGTGTCCTTAAACAATGTAACTTGAAAATTATTTCCCTAAAAACATTATAAAAAAAATAACCAATTAGTCTAATAGTGAAACTTCTATAATAAAAGTATTGGTTAATTCTGACATTATATAATACTTTCTCATCACACAAATTTACTATGTTTGGCTCCCAATTTTCAAAAAATTCATTTTTTGAAAACTTATTTTCAAACATATATTCTCCCATAAAATAATTTTATACGTAAACCAAATACTTTTCCTTATTTTTTAATCACATATTCTCCAAAAAAACACTATTCTAAAATACATTTTCTTAAACTTAAAACTTCAATAAGGCCATTCTTATTATTGTAGGTCTCAATGAAACCTTTTCTAAATATGGATACTTTTATAATTCACTTTTTCAAATGCATTCAGTTGTCTTAAAAAGATATAATCACAATTTTTGTTTGCTAACATCAATCCTACAAATATGAAAAAGATACGACAGCAAAAATATGCATTAACAATTAACAAAAATCGAAAAAAAAGTCAATATTTTTCAATTTAAACCGACAACCTCACTCATTTTGTTGATCTATTGATGAATTAGACCTCGTTTCAATTAGTATTTTCGACGTTATGTATTCTCCTATGATGTTTCTAGCATACAAAATAAAAGAAGTCGAAATGTTAGTTTAGTAATTTATTTATCAATGTTGAAAAAAAATTATATAGCAAATACATGACATATCATACAAATATAATATCATATAACAAGTCTTTATAAAGAATGTAATTGTGCTCAACTACTAATATGATGAGCGATATATGCTAATTATAATTAACACTTCAAATATGAAAAAAATAAATTTTAATGATTTTATTTAATATAAAAATCAATCAAAGATCAATACAAAATGACTGCTATTCAAGTTTTAACAAAACCTTGATTGTCGGAATTAAATATAGCCCCTGTCTGTTTCACATTATTTAAGCAATAAAATAAAAATTTGTACTTTTTTTTTTCAAACAAAATGGGTCTCACCAACACACAAATTGGTCAAATATGGTTGTTATTCTACTATACCAACGTTGTATTTTTTTCTACTAATGTGAAACAAACGGGGGCATAATTGCACGTATGCTAATGATCCATCATCTCTCCTAAAAGTAATTATTAAATAATTTTATAAATAATAAAATAACTAAATAAAAACCATAAAATTAGAAATAT
>CAIGRK010426925.1:0-16115 GCA_903798315.1 Fraxinus greggii | reverse complement strand
ATATATATATATATATATATATATATATATATATATATTTAAGGAATTGTACGAAAACAGATTGGGCATAACAATTGGTGCCATAACTTTCAGACGTTTGCTTAATCATTGGTTTGTTTTAATTAGCTTCTAAATCATATTATGGTCTAAAATTTGGTCTTTCTAATGATTTCTTTGTGTGGTGACTGCGTTCTGCTTTTTATACGGATGAAGAGTGCATGAATATTAAGCCTCATTGCAAATTTTAACTGAAAAGAACTGTTGGGTAAGTGGTTGTCCTCTGCTATTGTTCTTTAGAATCAGATGTCTGTTCCAGTTCATTTGGTAGTTTACTTAGTATTAATGGCATGTTTGCATAATTGAGTTCTATTCCATTAAACGTGTTCTTCCTTTTATGTTTTGTATTGATGTCTTTACAATTGCATTCATGGCAGATAGCCATCAATGATGCTCGTTTTCTGACCCCGAACTTTTGTCTTCGTTATGAGATAAGTGAGTGACCTGCATGCTAAAATGTCTTTGGTTAAGAAAATTCCTCATGATTTCCTTGGCAGCTTATTTACTTATTGTACTTTTTCCTTTTCCAGGGGATATATCTCCACCACGTGGAGTAAGGGCGGCAATGGAGATGCAGGCAGAAGCGGAGCGCAAAAGGAGAGCTCAGGTTTTGGAGTCTGAAGGTAAATGGTTTTCCATCTATCTCTTCTATTGAGTACTTCACATTTAGCGTTTTGTGCGGTCTTAGAATGTGGCAACTAGCATATAATTTATTGTACCATATGGAGGATTGCCATTTGAAAAATTATATAAATGTTCGAGGAACAATGCCATCTTTCAGCCAGAAGTTATTTGTAATGACTCAAGCTTTCAAGTGAGGTTTTGATCATTGTCACATATGGTATCTTGTTCACATGTGACAATTCCTTTTCTTTCTTTGGCAAGTCATTGACATACTCCAGTAACATGGAAAGGACTTAATGACAAGCTTCACTTCACTTTTGCTGACCCTTGGCAAGGAGAAATATCTGTTAATTTTTCTCATGAAAAAAGGTTCCAATAACAAAAACTAGGGTAATGTGCTTAGTTTCTACAAATGTTTACTCTTAGAATGCTTTAAGGAATCGCCCTATTATCCATAGAGAGGTGTTGTGGCTTCTTTTTGCTGCTGTACAGTTGAATGAAGGTACTGCATCTAAAAGAAAGAAATTCCAATACAATGAATTGAATAATTTTATAATGTTTTTGTTATCTACTGCTCAAATTCAGAATTGCTCTTGCTCGCCTTGCCGGCAATGTGTCTTAAGCCTGTCAAGAATATGTTTATTCCTACATGATTTTAGTGCACCATTGGAAATCCCCCAGAATGCCTTTGTTGTCAGTCTTTGTCTTTCATGAGTATGATGTGTTGTTTAATATAACAGGAGAAAGGCAGGCAAATATTAATATTGCAGATGGAAGGAAGAATGCAGTTATTCTTGCATCTGAAGCTGCAAAATTGGACCAGGTTAACAGAGCTCTAGGTTAGTTACAACTTACAATGTCCAAATTAGAGGTTTCAACTTTCAATTTTTGGCAAGCAGCTAATTATTTCCATGTTTAATCCTGGATGATTGACTATACGTTTATCAGTTATCCTCGATGAGGACAAAAATTGTTGACTATTGGTGCCTTCTTTTCTCTAGCATCCCAAGTTTCCTGCAAAATCAAATAAAGTGATATAAATGAATTTTGGAAGATGCTATTGTCCATTAGTCATTCATTCTGGCAATTGGTGCGCCATAGATTCTACAGATTTCTAATTGGTTCAGCAATACTGTACATTATGGAGTTCTGAATTTCCATTTTTCTTGTGACATAATAAGCTGATCCTGAATTGTCTCCTCTCCCATAAATTATGTAATAACAGGAGAAGCGGAAGCAATCCTTGCTAGAGCTCAAGCAACAGCAAAAGGACTTGCCATGGTGTCACAAACCCTCAAAGAAAATGGGGGTGTGGAGGTGAGGTTTTTCAATTCATGCAAGTTAATTGATGTGATATCCTATGAACAAGTCTTCTTTTGCACTGAGCAGTGTGTGTCGATCCTACGTGTTTTCCTGATTTGCTGCCAGTAGCTTACTGATGTAGAATGTACTAGTAAGGAAAATTATGGAACAGGAAAATTCTGTAATTCAATTTAATAATAATCAATTTTTTTGTAAATGAAAACCCAAGTCCCTTTATATATAGAGAAAAGGGTATTTAAATCTAAGAGGATTTGTAATAAGATAACACTGAATAAATAACAAATTCCTAACTAATAAACAATGCTCGTAACAGATAAAAATACTAAAATCTACGTTCACTCAGGCTCTATCTTCTAGTCGTTCGCCTTGACTTTGTGTAGACTTGTAGTTGTTTCCATGTTGCATCACTTACCTTCTGAAATTTCTAATTCCCTCCCTTTTCCACTTCCTCGTGCATTTGTTATCCCCCTCCCTCGGGCCACAACGGAAGGAAAAGAATAAAGGATATTTTTATTTTGATTTTAACGAATTTTCTTGCATCATGGTACATTTTTTTTCCTGCGAGCAGTAATATGGTGAATTTACATGCTGATAGATACATCGATAAAATATGGTTTACTTGGTCAATGTATTATTTGCGAAGAGGCTATGAACTCTGTGCATAATTGATAATCTTGACATTCGTGGATTTTGCAGGCAGCTAGTTTACGAATTGCTGAACAATATCTTCAGGCCTTTAGCATGATTGCAAAGGAGGTAAACCATGTGCCTTCATAATATTTGTAATCCGATCGTATTTTAAGCCCATATTTGAGCTACATTCTCATTCTTCTACTCATTTTCAACCACATTTTTCAATGAAATAATATTTTCCATCACATCAATAACTTTTCATTCCTTTTCAACCACATATTCACGATCACATCACAAAAAAAATGCACTCTCATAAAAAATGTGCATCAAACACACTTTAAGTTGACAATTTCTACGGAATACCATTATTTGTGCATTGATTTCTTCTTTCATTAATCTAGGGAACAACAATGCTGCTTCCAGCAAGTGCTTCTAATCCTGCAAATATGATGGCTCAAGCCCTCACTATATACAAGAACTTAATAGGCAACAATTCTGGCAATGGGCTTCCCGAGGTTTCACAAGGTGGATCAACTGATGAAAACAAGAACGAAGATCCATCTTGGGCTACTGGCGATGAGAGTTCCACAGCTGCTACACCTGCTGCTGCTGATCGTCCTGGAGAACCCGTTTTCTCGCTACAAAGCCAGAAGAAGGATAACTAACTGATTCAACATCCAATTTCAGAAGGTCCTAAAGGTCGTTTTATTATGTTGATTTTATGGGCTAGAAATAATACCCAAGAATTGACAATAATATAGAGTTGGTGGTGGTGTCTTTTTGAGGAGGCAGTTCTGGAAGTGTAGAAAATGTGTCAAATATGAGATTACGGCATGCATTTTACTCGGAGGTTCCAACCCACAGTTGCATATCTGAAACATAGCTGCGTCATTTTTACCATAACAATTGCATTTTTGTAGATGTCAAGCAAGGAGTCGAGCATGCCAATTTCGATAAAATGTTACCTATTGTTATGGTCCCAGTATTGTGCATTTCTTTCTCGATAATTTTGAAGATTTCATTTCAACATTGAGTTTTTTTTTTTTTCCCACCTATAGGACAAAATTTAACAGTCGACGGCATTGCAATTCTTAACATAACCAATCTCAATGCAGATAATGACAATGCTAAGACACATGAGAGAGAAATTTCAAGATGAATAACACAAAATTAGAGAAAGAATCTAAATCATATTTAAGCAGTCCAAGAATTATCAGCCATGATATGTTTTGCTCACGTACAAAATATAATAATCTCATAGAATATACAAATGTAATCGAAAAACCCGAAAAAAATGTAGCCTCAAAAAAATCAAAGCAGCCCGAACAACACGAAGACTCCCAGTAATATGAGCCAAATCATGTGAACCAGCAACAGGGCCTGGCCCACCGGGCTCGACCCGCCATTGCCTACTTCACAAAACCCCAATTTCCTCACGGGCGTCCCCGCGCAGTGCGCATCTGCGCAGCCGCACCAGTAGGTCACCCCATCGGCGCCGCATACCGGATCTGGTCGGAAGCACTTTACGGGGCAGAAATCGGGTTTCAAATTTGCGGAGCAGAGATTTCCATCTTCTTCTTGGTCGGAGGGTAATTTGAGGAAATTGGGGCTTGATCGGACGGTGGGTAGGAAATGGGTGGTTAAAATAACGATTAGGATGAAAATTGGGTACAACGGTGAGGGTATTCTGATGAACAATTGCATTTCGGCTTGTTTGACGGGCTTTGACGGAATTACAGCTCGCCGTTAATTCTCGCCCTTGGGATTTTCAGGATTACCGACCAAAATTTAATTGACTGAACTTTCTTGGTTTGGAGAATTGAAATATGAAAGCCCTAGTTTGATAATCTGGCTTCTTTGTCTTTGGTGGTTTGGGGGGTTTGAAGGTATAAGAGGAGAATTTTCGATTAAGCAAAGGACATTTTCTTGTTTAAAGGAACGGCCGACTGACCTTTTCCTTCTTCCAACAACGGAAATAAAAACTTCTACAGTAAATTATAAATCTCTCATTATCACATAACAAAAAATTGGGAAAAAAATTTTGTGGGTAGGCTCCCTAACTTTTCAGATAACTTGATTTTGGGTTTATAACCTTCAAAAATTAGGTTCTGAATCTCGTGCAGAAACTATTAGGTCCCGTTTGATTGGCTAGATTTTTTATGGAACTAGGAAAATATTTTTCATTTTCCAACTTTTGTAGTGTTTGATAGACAAAATTTTCCCGGTAAAATATTTTTCAACTTTCCAAATTTTGCACATTTTTAAGGAAAATAAATTCTTGATGTTTTAGTGGGAAAATATTTTCCAGATTATATTTTTTTGGCAATTGGAAAAAATTCTAGACACAATGGTAAAAAAAATTTCACTTTTATTGACAATTTTCATGCAAAACAAAGATAAACGAATGGTATTCGGTATAGTTAATTTTTTTCATTTTTTTGACATTTGGAACAAATTCTAGACCCAATGGTAGAAAACTTTATCACTTTAATGGACAATTTTCATAAAAAAGAAGCCAAACGGACATCAAAATTTCAACATTTTCCATGAAAAATTATACCAATCAAACACAATTAATTACAATTCCAAGTAAAATAATTTCTAGAAAAATCAATTCACTATAAAACATTTTATTTCCACTCATTTTTCACAATTACTATCAAACGGATCCTTAATGTTTAGGTGAAGTGCTTTGAAGATTTTGCTCAACAAATCACTTGGCAATTGCATGCAATTTAACATGCACATTTGTCTCATTTTGAACCTTTTTTTAGAGTGGATTTTGTAGAAAATAATTTTTTTACATAATTTATAGTTAAAAATTAGGGAAAATTTTTTAATTTACGTGTAAAATTATTTTATTAAGAAAATATATTATTAAAAAGGAGATTAAAGAATTTTGAAGGTTGAGACAAAGATTTGCTAATTGAAAAGTTAAAGTGTCACATCTTAATTAAAAAAAAAAAAGGACAACCATTAAACTGAATTTTTACGGGAAAAAAGGTTATGAAATAATGAGTTTTTGAAAAATGTATGGTTAAAAAGAAAAGTCTTAGGTTTACGTGCAAAATATTTTATTATGAGAATATATAATTGAAAATAAATGTGAGATTTTTTTTTTTATTTTAATGACTATCAAACAAGGATCGAATATATCTAATGTTTACAAATTAAACTTGTTGTACACTCAGTTTGACACTCAATTATGTGTCAAAATTTGAGTTATTAGTTGTTTAAAGTGTCTTTAAAATTGATGTATAAAAAATTATCATCTGATAATAATGTTAATTTGATGTACATGTAGCAAGATTAAATATTTACAGACATGCTCAATCATAATCATTGATCAAAACACTTAAACCTCTGTTTGTCTCCCATTATAGGAGAAATAATAGAGTTTTGAATTGCATTTTTTGGGGAATGTGTAGTTAAAATTTAAAGAAACTTTATTGATTTGTGTGTAAAATATTTTATTGTTTGAACGTGTGATAAAAAAATGATATTGTAGTAAATAATTTAATTTTTTAAAGGATGACAAACGGGCATCAATTCTTTAAAAAAGTAGTATTTAAAAAATTATTTTTACCAAAAAATTCATTTCAATGGTTTCGGGCTCGACACACAAAGCGGAAAGCCCTTAAAATCAAGAAACCAAATTCGTCAAACGCAACAAATTTCCCAATTTCATAACCTAAAAAAATCACTTGTTCGGGTGATTTTTTGTTTCAGGAATCATGCCGGAGGTCAATTCTTTCGTAAACGAATTCATAATGAAGCTCAAAAAGCGGTACTGATTTTCACCTCTTAGTTAATCAAAGCTGTTAAAGCGTAATTATATTTCCACTCATGTTCATTGATGTTTACAGTAAAATTGAGGGGTCGAAGGCCACGGCGAAGTTAACAGCGGAAGTGCTCCGGTCGTTCATATCGCAGAAAAGACTGCCTCGCACTAACCAGGCGGGCGCTCTCATTGATGCCGTTAATGCTGTCGGAGAGGAGCTCATAGATGCCAATCCTGTGGGTAAGCAACTCTTTTATCTGAAAAAATTCTTAATTTGATAAATCATTTTAATATTAGTGCTTGCATATATTGACTCGGATACAGTGTTTTCCCTGAGTTGTTCATTCGGATTAGTTAATAATTCTGACTGTGCAGTGCGTGGGTGTGTGCTTAAGTAGCGGGTATTTTAGTAAGAAATTATGTAATTAAATTTCCATCAAAGACATTAATTAATACGAATTTATTTGAAGTTACATCTGATTGTATAAATTTAAAAATGGCTTACCAAATGAGCTTTTTTGTACGAGTTGACTCGTACAAAGGAGTGGCTGTGGTGATTTTATATATTTCTCTGTGTATATCAAAAGTTGATAGGAATTTCATTACATAGGGGATATTGCATAGGCCTCGTGATGACCACTAAGTGGAAATGAATAACACTAAGGAGGCTACCTGACATAACCAATAATCTGAAATGAAGCATGTTTGTAGCAGAATTCCATGGTACTGTGACCAGTGTTTGATGTATAAGCTATCTCAAAGGCCTGACTAAGTATGAATAACTTTGGATGACTTGAAAACTAGCAGAAATTATTTTACAACAACCAAATAACCCGGATTCCTGAATGCTTCATGGTTCAGATAGCTCTTACAATTTTGCATGTATACCCCGTGTCCGAGATACATTTTATTTTCATTAATTTTACAATTGTCCTATTAAGGATAATTGATAAAAGAGTTTTGTCAAATATTATGGGTCAATTATTTGGAGGTTACGACTGAAGAATCTAAAAGTGGTTTCTCTTGACTGAAGCCACTTGAGCTCACTTGTAAAAGACTGAAAGAATAGCATACACATTATTGTAGTTTTGGGGATTATTCTTAAGCTATGTTCAACTGTTTCAATATCAAGTAATTCCCGTTAGCTTCTCTGTTCTTGGGGATTATTCTTAAGCTATGTTCAACTGTTTAAATATCAAGTAATTCCCGTTAGCTTCTCTGTTCTTTCTGCTTTAATTTCTTGATAATGTAGCATGACTATGATTTCAGAGCTAGCTGTCGGTAATGTCGTGAGACGTGTTCTACATATCATACGGGAAGAAGATCTTTCTCTCACTACAGCTGCTGTAGGCGGATTAAGTTTGTCAGCAGAAAGTGACAATGAAGATGATGGGGATCAAGACGATCATCCAGCTCTTTCTGCTGCTGCTGTAGCTGCTGCTGCTAGAAGCACCTTGAGACCACCTTCGTTGCAGACTCTCCTCGAGGACATGCCTCACTCAACAGCCGTACCTCAGACATCTTCTTCTGGGGGGGATTCTGAAGGAAAAAGCAAATGTATGCTTTTAGCATTCATAATTTAGAATCTTCTATAATCAGTTCCTAAATATGTGATTAATACCCGGAGTATTTCATAGGATTTTGGCATTAGTTTTTCCCTGATAAAGGTGGCCAATGGTGGTTGACAATGTATTCTTGGTCATTCATTTAGTTTGATGTAGCATGAAAACAATAATTAAATCGTTTAACATGTTGAATTTTAATCTCTTATGATGTTGCTCTATTTCCTTCAGCGGCTGATAAAAATTTGACAACTCGGAAGCTCAAGCATAATGTCATCGAGGCAGTTAATGAACTCATTCAAGACATTTCTACTTGCCACGAACTAATTGCTGAACAAGCAATTGAGCATATACACCAAAAGTACGTTCCAATAAACTTTAGCAGAATTATTACACATTAGTGTAAATTGCTTGTCTACTTTGTTTGAACGTCTTCTAGGATTTTGTAATAATTTTTCGTGCTTGTGTCATTGGTCTAAAAATAATCACTGCTCATGACATCTCAGAATTGTGTCTTTGCTTGGCTGTGGCAATCAAGTCAAAACTGTGATCTTGTTATATTGTTTAATATTGAAATTTAGTTCTAGCTTTTTTAGTAGCATAAATAAAAAGTTAAGTACTTGATTCTCGGTGAGTTTGAGTTGGAATCTTGCTCGCGCTTAAGTTGTTATTATCAGATGATACCAAAATAGTTTTGTGTATTTAGGGTGTGTTTGAGCCACATTAATTTGAAACAATGTATTTGGGAATAGTAGATTGATGGAGAATGTGTGGTTGAAAAAGAAGGAAATTTTATTGATGTGATGTAAAATATTATTTTATTAAAAAATATATCGTTGAAAATGAGTTGAATAATAAGAATGAATAACTTAAGATTTGGACAATAATGTTGCTTGTACAGCATTTCTCCTACGTTGAGGATGACGTCTCTGTTAAGATTTGAGATTCCATCTTAAAATGTCAACCTTGTTAAGAAGAGTAGCCCAAGATCTTTATAAATTGGTTTGTGTTTANGATGAAAAATATTATTTTATTGAAGAATGTGTGGTTGAAAATGAGTAGAATAATGAGAATGAAAATTTTAATATGGGTCAAATGGAGGCTTAATTCGGGGTTTTAAATTGTTGTGGTGGATTGAGGAGGCATCCTTTGGGAAGGTCACACTTTGTCTCGTAAGTGCTCTTTTCGGGCTAATTAAATATGTGATTAGTTAAGTAGATTTTTACTCTCAGTTCTTAATTTGGATTTCTCTAGCTTGAATTCTTAATTTTAATTTAATAAACAACTCATTGTACCTGATTTACGTGGTTAGTATATCTCTAGCCTTTTAAAACCTCTGATTTGAACATGATATTGAATTTGGAAATTATAACTAAAGACAATGATACTACACAGTTCTGTGATATTCTAGTGAATGCTGTAAATAATGATATCATATCTCCTGTAGATGTAATAATAATCAATTTCGTAACATGGCTATATAAGTAACTTGACGTTGACAATATTTTTCTTTAAATGGAACCTGAGCGTGACATTCTGGGCTATAGATTTTGTTGATACTTTTTAACTTTCGAATAGGCCCATATACCCCTAAACTATCTGTTTATCAATTGCATTACTTAACCTCTACTCAGTCTTAAACATGTCCCATTTCAACACTTCCATATGCTAAACTGAATGTAGACTGTTAGAGATGATCAAGAGGTAGTTACATATGCTGGGGAAATCAATTAACAATATAGTCAAGTGATATTTTTCAACTGAACCACAAAGTGTCAAGTTTCTCCCTTTTCTTGAATGTTAAGTTTTCACAAAATCCCATTTTCAAAGTTTTATATCCCGATATTTTCATAAACATTTTATATTTGTTCGTGACCGAGCTCATCTGAAGTAAATTATGGGTAAATGTGCTGAGTACAACGGAATATTGGAGATATATAGACATATATGAGTTGTATGGTAAGTAAACATGTTACTGGATGATTATTTATATCAATTTTATTAAATACATATTTTGTGATTAATTAAAACAGAATAATTGATTAGCCAATTTTAATAAGGTAAGTTTGGGATTATTTATTTTTCCAAACTGTATATGCGCCGCTTCCTTCCTAATAATTGATGAAGTGGTTAGGTATTGACAGAGTGATTTTAGGGTTTAGTTGCATCTTGGAGCTATCTTAGACATTGATGCAGGTTGTTACTGTCAAGGTCTTTATCCTATATCATGTAGTATCAATTTCCTGGGATCCATGTTGGAGAGCGACCCATAAAGCATATAAGGGAAGAGTTAATATCCTACTAGGGGTTGACCACATGAATCGGTATTGTCATTTCATTCCATCCACGACACTGAAAAGGATTCAATGAAATCAAATCTTTTACAATCATCATGCCTTTAATTTTTTTTGCTCTTCCTCTTCTAGCTTATTGTACTGAAATTGCATTACTATTGTGAACGAAATATTCTTTACAAGATATGTCCTAGCCACCCATGTCTTCCTTCCCCTAACTTATTATCATTTGGTGCCTTCATCAGTCGTTAAGATATATTCTCATTTCAAATTAGATTCATTCTAGTATGCCACACATCTATTTTAACATTTACATAGGTGTTGCATTGATCTTATGTATATTTTGTCCTTTAAGGACCCATATTCGGTATCATAACAATATAGTTAGTTTGGTCTAGAACTTTTCTTTTAACTTGATGGGTAGCTATCTTCCTATTTCATCCAAACTCTTGTGTACTCCTACAACCTGTTTACATATTATATGATATGTATAATCCTCAGTTTATCATTCTCTATAGTTGAACTGAAATACTTATTAACTTTTGTGCCTCATGCTTCTTTATTATGACTTGGTTATCATCTGTATTCCTATACTTGTATATCATTTAAAACTTGTCTTCAACATGCCCAATCACGTGTAGATGGAATAAATTTTCTCCATCAATACCTAACACGTGCACATTTTTTTATATAATTAGGTAGCGGAGAGACTTGAACTAGGACCTTTGGGTGATCCGATACCATATTGAACTACTTGATCTTTAAGCTTTTAAAGAGGTTACTGTTATATTATTTAAATCTTACCTGCAACTATCTTAGTTCCCTTTAAGCAAAATTTTTTGATTCCGTAGTGATCCTCCAAAGTTTTAACTAACTAGTTACCCCTTGCAAAGTCTTATCATCTAGTGCAATGTCATCTGCAAAATACATAGACTAAGGACCTCATCTTGGATATGCCTTTTAAGCTCTTTCATAAGCAAAAAAGATGAGGACTTGGGGTAAAACCTTGATACAAGCATATAGCAATTAGAAGCCTCAATAGTTCTCGTAAACTTGATATATACGATGAAGCATCTGTGGGACTAAGGCTACCTACCTTGCCTCTATTCTCCCGTATTTTGTCCTTTTCTGCATTTTTTGGTAGATAATGTACTTATTCAAACCAATTTAACTATCTGATCCTGGCTATTGCACAGTGAGGTTATCTTGACTTTAGGCAGCTCAAGAACAGTAACGGAATTCCTATGCGCTGCGAAGGAGAAAAAGAGATCATTCCGAGTTTTTGTTGCGGAGGGAGCGCCAAGGTATTGTATGTACTTGGTTATATTGTCACAAAGGGAGTTCGTTTAGGTTATACATATTATTGATGATTTTCCTTTTCACATACCATTTCTTCTTCATGTTGTTTGGTACGTGTATCAGATATCAGGGACATGCTCTTGCAAAAGAACTGGCTGCAAGGGGACTACAGACCACAGTTATTACTGATTCTGCAGTTTTTGCAATGATTTCCCGAGTCAACATGGTATGTGACTATTGCAGCATTTTTCATTTCAACTTTTTGAAATTTTCTAAACTAATTTTGTTGTTGACCCAAAATTCCTCTCTAAAGGTTATTGTTGGAGCACATGCTGTCATGGCCAATGGTGGGGTTATAGCTCCAGTGGGGATGAATATGGTGGCCCTAGCAGCTCAAAGGCATGCTGTCCCCTTTGTTGTACTCGCTGGCGTTCACAAGGTATTTCTCCATTATAGACCCTAATCCCCTCCATACTTTTTAAGGTACATAACTTGAAGGCAATCATATTGATTCTTCCATGAGAGAAATAAAGGTCTTGGAACAATATTGCGTTGCAAGAAATTGCCATTAAGTAGAATGTGGCTACAGCATTCTTACCTGATGTTGTTCTTGTGCTAGGAGGATCCTTTGTTAAATTTTCAGGTTACATGAGAATATGAGCCTTGAGCTCCATTCTATAGCTTGTTTGGGCCTAATTTTAATCTGATTTTAATCTAAGTCAAAGTCAAACAATCAATATCAACCACATCTTTCATGAGACCCACATCTTTTTAACCACACATTTCAAAAATTTCTATCAAAATCCTCTTAAAATCTGATTTTAATCTATACCAAACACCCTCCTAGTAAAAAATAAATTCTAATTAAAAAAGAAAAAAAGAAAAAACTAAATTTGAATTAAGTAAAACTTGAATATGTAAGGTATGGTACATTAGCAAACTAATCGCTACTAAATGTTCGTATGGCCTTTTCTTGATATCCAGATTCAGCTATCGTGCATGGTTTTCTGAAATCCATCTTTGTGGTTCCTTTTTCTACAACCTCGTGTTAGTCTGCTAACTAATTGTTCATCTAGTCGACCCAATCTTTTAAACTATATGCATCTTTGGTTTAGGATATTGTTCATTATGTTGTTTCTGGATAATCACTATATAACTTCTTTTAATTATGAGAGACATAATTTTGTTAACCATGATATAAAATACAGACATCAAGGGAAGGACTTCTCTAAAAATATAAGAAAATAAGTTTAAAGTATAATCAAGAATACATCACATTCTTCCAATCAGCAAGTAAAATAAAGGGATGTCTTTAAACTTCTTCATGTGTAAGCCACAAGAAGGGGAGAACCTTGCTCTTTCCCGTAAAAGTGTAAATGGCCAAGCAGCTCTCTTTCTTCAAAAAATACGGTGCTCCTTTCTGTTCAAACTACCCAAAAACTAGCCAACACCACAATTTTCCATCTCACCACCTTCTGTGATATCCCACTGCACCATTCAGCATAACCCACTCTAAACCTGCTTCTCTTTATAAGCTGCAATATAAAAATCTAGCAACATGACGGTGTAACAATAAAATGATCAATACTTAGAAAGAGAAAAGGACATCACACTTATTAATCCTTCTATGGGAAACCAGCCAAGAGAACACCATAATCAAGTAAGACATGCAAGAATTCAGATTGAGAGTAGTCCAAAGAATGCAAAACTTGGCAAAGTAATAAGAGTTTCAATGTTTTCTAGTAACAGCGAGCTCTCAGTTTTCACCATTTACTTATCTCAAAAGGAGAGCAATTTGTCTACACGAGAACTAACAATGGTGCAAAATTGTAATTTGAGATGGTGGTTTAGGCCTGCAGCAATAATATGTTTGCGGTTTCATGATTTGAAACATACAAGTGAATATAAGTTGCCAGGTTGTATCGAAAAATATATTTTGAAGTTTGTCATGCACTGTCATGTTACCAATCATTTTCAGTAAGTGCGAACAGTGTCTGAGTTCTAAATTGACACGCTACTTGTCCGGTGTCTCAAGCGTCCTTAGCATCACTGAATATTGTGTGCATCTCTAGATTCACAGGGTAATAAATTATTTAATTTTATCTGCTTTATCAGAACTTTTCTTCAATTATACAGCTGTGTCCTCTGTACCCACATAACCCTGAGGTCTTACTGAATGAGCTGAAGTCCCCATCCGAGCTGCTGGACTTTGGAGAATTTTCAGATTGTTTGGATTTTGGATGTGGCTCTGGTTCACCTCTTCTTCATGTTGTCAATCCTGCATTTGATTATGTGCCACCGAATCTCGTTAGCTTATTTATTACAGACACGTAAGTTCACATAATCAAGAAGTATAGATTACCTCGAGAAGATCCACCTCTTGAATGCACTGCTTGTCACTATTGCAGAGGCGGGCACAATCCTTCGTACATGTACCGACTCCTTGCTGATTACTACTCTGCTGATGATTTAGTTGTGCAAAGGAGACTGGCCTCTTGAAATTCAGTTAACTACATCTTTTCAATAAACTTGTTGGTAAGTCTCTCTCCTATGCTAATTATGTCAAAAAACAAACTGCTCCAAGCTCTAAATCAATAAAAGAGATTAAACGTTTTATATGAATATTAAAAATCAGCAAACAGGCTTCCATATGAATTTAATTGCTCAACTAGCAAAAGCCAATTTGTAACGACCGAGTCTCTATACACAAGCCTTTAGTTTACGTACTGTTCTCTTTGGGTGGGCATAATTCCACTTACTCCTTCACGGCTTTCTAGTTCTTTAGGATTCGAACTCGAGACCTCTGTCTAATGAGAGATTTAAGTTTGAATAATGGTACCAATTAGTTAAGTTATTATTATTATTATTATTATTATTATTTTTTTTTTTTCCTTTTGTAGCGATCCAAGTCTCTATACTTAAGTTGTTAGCTTACGTATTGTCTTCTTTGGGTGGGCCTATACCTACTTACTTTTTCAAAGCTTTCTATCGTGACCCTAAGATTCGAACCCAAAACCTCTGCCTAATGAGAGATTTAAGTTGAATCCTGGTACCAATTGCCATGCAACGACTTGAGTACAGAGACCCGATTCGTTACACAATCGGTTTGGTAACTGAGCAGTCATCGATATCTATTGCTAGAGCCCAAATTGCATTATTCCATTATATATTTTCCTAATATTATGTTTTACCCAAATTGTGTGATGCTTTTTCTCTAATATTCTTCTTTTCTATTTAAGTTTCCCAATAACCATCATCTTGATGGAATGGTACAGCTCTTCTTAGGGACATTGCTCGATTCTTTGTTCTTTTCTCTGAACAGGGTTTTGAGCTTGTGGTAGTAGATGCCTGTCGGAAGCTGCAGTTATAGATAAGAACGTGACCCGTGGAAAGAGAACGGATGGAGGTTTTTTTATCCTTTTGATTGCGATGAAGTGCATAGTTGAAACAAAATCAATCTTCACATTTTTATAGGTTGTTGAATTCTATTATGATGGTAAAATAGTATCCTTCATGTACAATATTGTCCAGAGTTGTATTGGCATGTGAAATTTTGGCATCACGTTGCATTGTTGAAAAGCTTGTGCAGGATATTGATTGAAAAGTTTCTGTATTTGCATATGGAAGTTTTTGATATTATTTACCCCCAGCTTTTGGTGAAATCTTACTGAAAGTTAATTGCAGACGCTCTTCATTTAGAAAGGATTACTGGAATTATTTTGTAGGGTGAAATGGACACTAGTAAAATAGAAAATAGTTGTATGATCTATCTTGTATAGGAAAGTTGATTTTTCAGAACTAATAATTTGTTTCTGGCAGCCAATCGATCAGGAACGAAACGGTTACTGCTTGAAGATAGGATTGCAATTTGGAATCTTGTAAAATTTTTATGAGAACAATACATAACTCCTAGTTTTAAATATCACATTTTATAAATAACAAACTTATTAAAATATTTCAAAAATCAGGAAGTATATAAATTTATTAAATATTAAAATATAATATAATATGCATTAATGATTTCTACCCATGCTACCTCATCTATTCCATCTTATCATCCACTACACCACCTTTCACCGGAGATGGCCATTGGCTCCGACGATCAATCCGGTGGTCGCTCTGGCAACGGCTCCGGCGACCACTGACGACCATTGGAATGACGGCTCCGACAGTATAAAAATTTTCAGAAAATTAAAAATTGAAAATCGTACACATCCCATGGAAACACCTAGCACCATCTCACTTCTACCTTTACCTCCTAAAAAAGTTACCGGGAGAATTTCAAGTCACTTTATATAATCAAGCTACAAACAAGCGTCATCTGTGACTAATTGTAATCAAATTTGTATTCACTGTGACTAAATTTGTGTTCACTGTGACTGTATGTGACAAATTGAATCTTAATTGTGACCGTATATGATCAAGTTACAGCTAGTCACAATTAATACAAAATTGGTTACAATTAACACAGAATTGGTCACAATCAGTCACAATAAACACATATTTGGTCACAAATGATCACCACAAACAAATTCGCTTACA
>CAIGRK010426903.1:0-10560 GCA_903798315.1 Fraxinus greggii | reverse complement strand
AGAGAGAGAGAGAGGAGAAGGGAGAGATTAGAGTGAAAAAAATGATATAGGGTTTAGCAGTAAAATTTGGTGGGTGGGGGTTGGGTTGTAATTTAATTTTATAATAATATTATTATTATTAATATTAAAATTGAATTACCACCTAGTTTTTGGACAAAAAACTTTTAAACTTGATTTTTGAATTGAGAAGTTAAAAACCATGTTTGAGTGATACAACATTGCAGCCTAAGCTAGTTGCAGAAGCATGAAAATAGACAAATTTGTCATTCAAACTCGTTAATTCAAGTTGAAATTTGAGACATGGCTGAATAACACAGTCAAAGAATAATGCTCCTTGGATAGGTCAATGACAAGGATGTAGATGATAGGGTAGTGTAGCAGGCGATGATTGGATATTGTGTTTTTTATTTCAAACTGTTAAATCACTTATTGTCGCGTGTTCCATCCATCATTGAATATGTCACTGTGACAGGATTGCAGAGTCAAAACCCGTTGATGATCAAAACGAGGACTGGAGTCTGGAGATAAAACTCCGTATATTAATTTATTCAATCAAAAGGCAAAGAAATATCTTTCTTTTGGTTTCATGCAAATCTTTTCTTGCATGCTTAATAGGCAAAACGTACACTATCAATTCACTTTTGTGGATTTCAATTTTAGTTGATTCCTGTATCACTATAGAAAGTGAATTAATGAGAAACAAAATTTATAAACATATTTATGTATTTCGGTTTAAATTTTTGTTCTGTCGGAAAGAAAAATTGCTTGATTTAGCCCATATTTGGTAGTCATTATTTTGAGAAAAAAGTTTTAAATAGTGATTTTTTGTAGAATGTTTGGTTAAAAAGTAGGAAAAATTTTAAATTTATGTACAAAATAATTTATTGTATAATTAAGGGCTTGTTTGTCTCCCATTATTGGAAAAAAAATGGAGTAATGAAAATAGTATTTTTTGGAGAATGTGTGATTGAAATTTAAAATAACTTTATTGGGTTGTGCGTAGAATATTTTATTTGGTGAATGTGTGATGAATAATATTACTATAGCAAACAATATTGTAGATTAATGGTACACAAAGAGGGGCTGTGCGAATTAAATAGTTTTGAAATAATTGTTGTGTGGGCTAAATTTGTTTTGACAGGTTAATTTATTTATTTATTTTAGGTCAAGTCATTTTATTAAGGGCGTGTTCGGTAGGAATTAAAAGTCAATTAAAATTAAAAATATAGTCGTTATTGAATCTCAATCGTCTAATAAAAGTCAACAATAACGACTAATTTTTCAATTTTAATTCGATTTTAATCTCTACCGAACACGCCCTAAATAACCTAAAGCTTGATTCTCGTTTCAAGAATAACTCGAGTCAATTAGAACTTCTCCGGGGCGAGTGAGCGAGTGTTCATTGGGTGAGCAGGAATATTTCAATACTGCCTTTATTTTCTCATGAATTGTTCATATTAATTAAGGAATATCGATAGTTGTTGGGTTTCGGTTTCAAGGCTTCTTCACGTGTTTTACACTGTCATCTCACACAACTCTATATCATTTTTTGTCATGTCTTGTGCAGGTACTTTATTATTTATCATTTTTAATTTATTTAGAGCCTCAATTTTTTTTTAATGAAAATGCATTTTAAAATAATATTTTGATGAAGAATATTAGATTAAAAATAAGGAAATTTTTTGAATTTATTTGTAATATTATTTTATTCAAGAGTATGTAGTTGAAAATAAGAGATAAAAATTTCAAAATTATGGAAATCACTTAATAAGGTAAAATATCTCTCTTTTGGAATAAATATTGTTCATATTATTGTCAAGTGCAACAAGGCTATGGTGTACTATTAACTTGGCATGTGTTATAATAAGGTAACGAACATATTGACTATTGAAGAATAAATATGGCATTGAATCAAAGAATGATACCCAATCATGCAAGATTCATACGAGACAATGTACTAATCAAGTTGATTAATGACAAGATAATGGACTAAACAATGTACTAATCAAGTTGACTAATGACAAGATAATGGAGATTAAGACACAACTGATCAATTTAAATCAGATGGTGATTGAACGTGGCCAGATCACGATGTGACTATGAACATGAATTTATACTACTGGCTACGTTCGGTTAAACGACAAATGTGGCATTTCTGATATTTTAGTGGATTCTTTGACAAAACCCACATGGGAAAGATCTATACTGACGAGGTGACACAGAAGAATCCAACGATGCACGTGACATTAGTTGATGCCTTGACAGAGATACCAAAACTAAATTAACATTTATGCTAAGTTTATTATTAGAACATCAATAATTACAAAAATCAAACTGCTCTAAGAACTTACCTATCGACATTTTGATCTTTAGTAGTTTTCAGCTACACATCGCGTCTTTATTTTACTCTGCATCCTAGGACCGCGATCCACAGCCACCACCATCCAGCTAGACATTAACGCTCACCAATTTATATAAGCACAAGTTGAGCTTACAGCAACGGTTCGTGGACTGTAGTAGGTTTGAGCTCATCGAGATCCAACACAACTTTACCTTGAATTAACCTCTTATCCTTGGCCTCGTGGGCTTCTCGCACTTGTGTAATTGGAAATGCTTTCTCCACTGGGATTTTCAGCTTTCCAGCCTCGGCTAGACAGCGGATCTCATCTAAGCCTTCAGCATCAGCCCTCATGTAAGTCCACCAATATTCTGTACCATGTTATAATCAGGCGCTAATGAGAAAAAAAATACAACCATTCGACAACTCTCACACTGTCTTCCCAAGCTTGTCCCGTGAGAACATAAAGACATGCAACGAAATCCTTTCAGTTGATCTTACCAAAATGAGTAAAATCTACACAAAATATTCCAACTTGACAATTCATCTACCTGGAGAATATTTATATTCATGTAGTTCCAACAAAAAAGTTATGCTTCTTAGTAACAGACCTATTCCATGAGAATACCGATATTGAATTTTCTTCTTCACTAAAGTAGTAGTTGCCAAAGGAAGTCCAATTGCTAGTCCATATCTATCCGTCAAGGAAGCAGCCTCCCCCTGCAGCAAACACAACAAAAAACTTTGCTCCATTATGAGCAACAACTATAAAAGGGAGTAATGAGATGGAGTAGCTTGTTTCTTGCACCTGCAATGTCATGTAATGTCCACCTCTCTTCAAAAGATTGATACCTATTCTTTCTGTCTCAGGTACACCAATTGTGTCCAAAACAGCATCAAAATACCCTTTTATTGCTACTTCATAATCCTGCAAATATGAAACTTGTATTAAACCAAGAGAGGGAACATTTGAACGGAGTTCAGCAATATAGACTTTGTGATCACACTCAAGAAGTAGGCAGAAATTTAGTAATGGGCACAAAATGAGGATTATTTTTTCAGTACCAAAATTTGAGTTTTAAGGATTAAGTATTTTTAGAATTGAGGATTTATAATTAGACATCATTATTTGATTTGAAGAAAATTGAAAGTATCACAATTGATCATCATGGGAAAGATAACG
The DNA here is from genome assembly GCA_903798315.1 of Fraxinus greggii. NCBI lineage: Eukaryota > Viridiplantae > Streptophyta > Magnoliopsida > Lamiales > Oleaceae > Fraxinus > Fraxinus greggii. The sequence continues at coordinate 7,039 of CAIGRK010426903.1, read as the reverse complement.
AAAAAAATCATAATATAAAACGTCTGAGGGGCTTGTAAGAAGAGGTAATTGCGTGACCACCTCAGTTGTATAGTCCACAGCCTGCTCGGCACCAGCTGCTAAGATACGATCTACGCTTTCACCTCCACATGTGGTTGAAACATGGCACCCCGCAGCCACAGAGAGCTGAATTGCAGAAAAACCTACAGCTCCTCCACCACCCACCACTAATACCCGTTGCCTGTAAAGATATAATAAAACAACCATTTGAATAGCCTACTCTTGTTCAAAGAGAGAAAAAGTTATGAACACATCTTCCTATAATGACATACTAAAATGATCTCATGTTCATTCTCTATACTAACTCATTAGAACCATGTCAGTCTGCTTAAGAGTTTAAACTAAAACTTAGGTCTTCCTTAATCTTCTTCTACATACCTCACAAGATAAAAAACAAAGTCTACAAAAGTATTTTTTAAGAAGCAAACTAGTGCATTACTCGTGAACATCTGATTTCCACGCTTAAACAATTGGTCAAAAAGAAAAAAGTGCTTGACTCAACTGTATTCTTATTCCTAGTAATAAACATCGCAGAAATATAAGATACTGAAAGAAACCATGTGCATAGTATGCATATTTCATGATGAAATCCTCTACAAAGCTCAAACGACCTGCAAAATAATAAGAGTCTTGCTACTTCAAATTCAAATGTTAATTACCTTGACTCATGTCAACAGTTACAAAATTGATAATTTCATTTTAATGACCTTGAAATGTCTGCTTGTTAGGTCACAAGCTTAATCTTACAAATTGTAAAAAACCAAGTGGAGACAGGAGATGTATTTTGGTAGCCTTATTCCTACTCACTATTCATTACATGCTTAAAAGCAAGAAAATGGTCATCGGAGAGTTTTAGGTTATGAGCATTAAAAACATACCCCTTTTTAATTCTTGCGGTACTTCTTAGTGCACGCCAAGCAGTCAAGGCAGCAAAAGGAATGGCACTTGCTTCCTGCCCGAAACAAAAATAACAATAAAAAAGTCTACTACTAAGGGTTAACAAGAGGCAGATGCAACAGAGCATTGGACCCCAGTAAATTGGAATGCAGCAATAAGGAGAAAGGACATGCTTTTGAAATCCATTATAAACCTTAAGATATGGGAAAATTGCATCCAGAGAGCCCAATTTATACATAAATGAGCACCTATATCCCCATTCAACTTTTATTGGCAAACGGATCCCCGGCCTTCTGTTTTTGTAGTACGTAGATCACAAAAATGAGATTTCGTCCAAAAGAGCTGTTTTCCACGTCTTGCATGTGATCAACAATTTTGATAGAAAAGGAAATTATACCTCACTTTTTGTAAAACAAAAATAAATAAATAAATAAGAGCGAACTAATTTTCTTCCTCCCTCTACCCCAACTCCCGTAGCCCTTGCCCCTGCTCCTCCATTCACAGTCACTGAAGTTTCTTTCCAAAAGCTTGTCCCTGTATTTATTTCCCATTAGTACTATTAAACAATGCCACCCTGTGGTTACAGACCTCCATTATTTATTTCCTTGAAACCCTTCCTATTTTGGCTGGATGAACTACCCTTTAAATCAACCTCAGGTCATGCCCCAAGTACTAGAAATCCATCCACAATCAACACGTTCCTGCAGTAACTTGACTTCTGATGAAGCAGATGAAGAACAACTCAGTATAGTAAACATGGGGAAGCAGAGAAAAATGAATTTTAATAGAGGAAATGGGCCTAGTCAATCTAAAACTCTCTCGCCAACAAAGATGAACGAGTAGCTATACAGAGGCAGGGGATGAGAAGGGACAGGAGGAAGGCAACAGGGGTTGATGGTGATGGGGCGCAGTAAAAGAAGATTGTTTATTCTTTATTTTGTTCAAACTTCAAAGAGAGGATATAATAATCCGTCAACCAAAAACCCTGATTACACAGGATATGTGTAATTTTGAAATGGTCTTTTTGAGCAGAATTTACCTCTGGGTACATGCTACAAGATTGAAGATTGGGACTCATTTCCCTATAAAAATATACAGATTAAGGACTGTGGATGTAATTTTTTGTAGTACTATATAACAAGATACCAATTTCCCAGTCCACAGGGACTGCACTTTGAGATTCCTAATCACGGAGCCAAAACAAAGAGTCTGGGAAAAAGAAAGATTGTTGTGAACAACTGAAAGTTCCCATAAATAGCTGCACACTTCAAGACTTACCACATGTGAAATTGATGCTGGCTTTGAAGTTAGTTCATCTTCTGCAAGTACAGCATAGTCAGCATAAGTACCCCTCATGGCAGTTGGATGCAGTGCACCAAACACTTGCTGACCAACACTGAATGAGCGGACAGACCCTCCAACAGCAGCAACTTCACCACTTATATCACGGCCCAAAACCAATGGCAAAAGCGGTTCAAACAACGAACGACCATAACCAGATCGCATCTGAAAAATATTGAAATTCGTAGTAGAGATATGAGGGTGAAGTATGCAGTATAGAAATCTAACTGGTTGCTATGGGTTCAAACTTAAAATATAGCAGGCAAATGAAAGTTGCATATCAGGTAAAAGCTCTCACAATACAGCAATGCAGAAAGATAACTGACTGTTACAAATTTATCGACCAATAATCAAGGAAGATCTCCGTTGCTTAAATAAAGTAAAAAGTAGTCACTTAATCAAGGATATGTGTGTGTAAATAGATTATATAGGATTACCTACGTCAGAAGTCTTTTCAATCAACTTGAAATCAATTTAAAAAGTTCAAAATCAGGGAAGTAATAATAATTCAAAGTCATAGTAATAAGTAAGACGTTGATTTCTAAACTTCTTGTTCTTGTATCCTTGCCATATCAGCATTGTCTACTCTGCCCTCAATCCTCTATTAGGTGAGTATGAATTCGATTACTTAAATTATCTTTCAACATCCATTATCACGATATCATGTACGGAATGAATTCAATTTTTCATAAAAGGCATAATACATGTACAATTTTAATAAATAGACAACAAAGACACTTGAACCCAGGATGTTTGTATAGTTCTGATACCAAGTTGTGTATATCCCTACGAGATATATCATGTCTGCGGTAGAATTTCTTGAGTTCCTACAAGTATAGATGCCAAGTTTAGTAGTTGGAACAGTAAGCTCAGTATTTGGATTTTAGGTTGTAGAGTTGGAAGGACTACATGTGTTCAAGCTCCTAGTTTCTCAAGTAACTGATATATTGAAAAAGAAATAAAATTAGTTTGTTATGTAGGTAAATGCATCCAAATCAGATGAAAAAATATAAAAAATCAACTACTTGATGAGGTAATATTACAAGAAGATAATAATATAGTCACTCTAGTAAGTTATTAATTTCTTTTAAAGCAGGCTTTGCATAATGTTACTTGTCAGTACCTTAATGTCTTAGTTTTGAAACTTCTGAGCTTCTACAATTTTCATATGCTTCCTCAGTGATCAAGTGGGAATTGGGAGTCAAAAAACATATGATCAATTCCTCAGAGGTCAAGTGAGCAATTGATCTTGTGTTTGTTTACATAGAACTAGTGCTCAAAGTATAAAACTAGCAGAAAGCAAATTTGAAGTTAAATATTTCTTCTCTAACACGTAAAGGGCGCTTACTAACACAACGTGAGAATTAAATTCCTGAGAGTTCAATTCCGAGAATAAACAAACTATAATTTATTTGGCTTACAGGGGAAATTTAGTAACATAGCACACTACAAAAAGCAAATGCAATATACATTTACTCACCTCTTGATCTAGCCTAATAAGCAAAATCTGATTAGTGACTCCAATAATCAATCCATCGCCAAGGAAGCATAATTAAATTGTGGAAGCCCAAAAATTCCACGATGAAAACAATATGTCAGCAGGAAATAGCATTATGAGATTCCTACTTCTAAAAAATTGTGACAACTTAGTAGAGTGGATACATTATCATACTTCCTAAATATCATCTTCAAGCTAGTAGGTTTTTATTATAATATTTCACCTGATTCGAATGCAGTTGCTATTCTACCTAGAACAAATATTCTTTCTTCATTTTCAGTACATCAATCACAAGAGAATTTCTAATTTGGATTAAAAAACAATAATCAACAAGGAAATGCTTATAGTTTATCAACTTTCGTTTCAAATATTGTATCACAAGCACTCCTAATTGATTTGGCCTCACTTTACAAAAACATGATAAAATCTATTTTCATACACTTGGGCGTGTAAAAAAAAAAAACACCCACTGAGATATTAATAGTGAACGAAAATGGGACTGACTCTGGTATCGAGGGGATTGATGGAAACAGCACGAGCGCGAACAAGGACCTCATTGGGCTTGAGATCGGGCACCTTAACATTATCTCGGAGCTCCAGCACCTCCGGCCCGCCGAATCGCGGCAACAGCACCGCTCTGCAGCTCGTCACCACAGTACGAATACACTCCCCAAACCCTAGTTTCCATTTATTTCCAATTCCAATCACCGTTGCTCCGTTTGTCTTGGGCAATAGCCACTGCATCCCTAATTTATATTTGTTGAACGAAGGCTGGAATTTCAGTCCTATTCTAACAAGTAATATAATGCATGAAAATCACAAATCTCTCTGTATATATGTGCATCTTTCTATATCTAATACGCAACTATCTAACTGAATTATAGAAGCTGGACACTGCAGTATAACACAAAAACACACACAAGGCATTTGTGACGTGTTTGCGTTATTATCCGCGGCAAGGGTTTTGGCATCGGTGGACCCTTCTCAAGTGAGTTTATAGGACACCTTTCATTCATATTAAGACTTTGTTCGATACAGATTAAAAGTTAATTAAAATTAAAAATATAACTATTATTGATCTCAATCGTCTAATAAAAGTCAACAATAACGGTTAGTTTTTCAATTTTAATCCGGTTTTAATATCTACCGAACACGCCCTAAAATTTTCATTCTTATTCTTCAACTCATTTTTAATCACATATTTTTAAAATTTGTATTCTTATTCATCTACTCATTTTCAACCACACATTCTTTAATAAAATAATATTTTTCATCACATCAATAATTTTTCCTTTTATCTATCAATGTACTAATCCAAAATATATTTTTTCAAAATAATATAGCGCAAACACACCTAAAGTAACTAGTGAGCGACTTCGACATTTTCTAAAGTATTTTTAATTTTTTTTTACTTTATTTACCCTTGAAAGAAACAGTCTGGACATTATGAGGTTGTTTGAGAAGTATTTTAATCCGATTAAAATTGGAAAATATAACTGTTATTGGGTCCCACTCGTCTAATAAAAGTCAACAATAACGACTAATTTTTTAATTTTAATCCGATTAAAATCCTTCCCAAACATTCTCTATTTGTTATATTGTTATTGAGTTTTCTTGAATTTAACAAAATTTAGTTTAGTACAGAACTTTTCATTGATTAACATAACATCAGATAAATAGTGAATTCTATGGTGTACACAAAGACGAGGGTCTCAACCATTTTTCAACAAACGAGTTTAGTGTACATATTGCACTAGCTGAAAGCTGGTTATCAGTTCAAGAAGGTAAAATGTCCCTACTCTTTCAGGGTAAAAAGGGATAGAAAAAATATCTCGAGCCAATGTTCAAGAATCAAGCGATACGACGCTGAAGTAACTCAAGTCATACTCTCAGGAAAAGTTCGAACGACCTTTAATAGATAAAATTTTAATTCATTCAGATATATATGGCATACATAGTTAACTCACTATTTGCAAAATATTACTCCAACATCTCGGATACTATTAATCTATTTTATTTGATGAACACACAGCAAAATATCATTACACACCGTCGAAACATTAATGCACAAGTCCACCTTAAAATGTTGTGCAAACATAAGCATTATGCTAGTTGAATAACATGGTTATACTGGGAATTTTGAAGTCCAGAGTTCTCTATTCGCCATCATCTTCCGGGTTATTTGCACGTTCACACTCATCAAGACATAAATAATTTCAAATAAAGAAGAAGAAGAAAAATGACTATTTGAATAAACTAGACAACGATTCATCTCCTGACTTACATGTCTACAGGCTCGGTCAAAGCTGCAAATAAATAATAAAGCAAGTCAGCATACCTTAGTGAAGTCATTGGCAAATTAGGCAAATTTGTAATAACCAGGTAAGCACAAAATTCCAATTGTCTTTGGTGCCAAATGAATAGTATGTTTATGGAACTGTGTGTTAAGCTATTTCTATAAGATGAACATAACACGCATGAGGATACTAGGATTGATGTTTGGTTGTACAAATGAGAATATGTGCCAATTGGAGGTGGTGAAACTAATTGAGGATAAAATGAAGAACGACTACGGTGATCGGTTGTGTTTATTCTGCTTAGGTCTACTAGAATCAGTCGTCCTTGTACCAAAAGTTCGTGCAATGTAATAGCATCATAAATTTTGCCCAAATATTGTTTTGAGCACTTGAATTTCTTAGGGAGCAGCAATAGAATGGAACAAACCTGTTACCGTGGTGCTAAAGCTCTCTTGACAAATCCTACACGAAGCTTCGCCAATCAAGTTCTTCATATCACTGGAGGAGGATAATGAATGTGGTTACAACTTTCAAAAATGAAACTACTAAAAAACCAAAGACAACGAAGAATGAGGTTTATAAAAGCTGCTATACAACATTATTTCCATTTACTACCCTTTCTTATCCTGATCGATATCAATGAAGGACAAAACATAAACTGCTCTTCTCAGGGATAGGTCTCCCATTCTTCCAAATTCTCTTCCTGTCCCATCTTTTGTAAATTTGTTCAAACAAAGAAAATAAAGCTCCGAAGCTCCCACTAATCAGCGGATAGAAAATGGATACACGGATCGGAAGTAAACAGGACATTACATATTTGCTTTAACCATTCAACCATACAATGTGGGGGCCGCGGCTCCACCTAACCTGTTTCGGGATTTCCACTTTTTCTCTCGTTTTTCGTTTTGGACTCGATTTTTGGGCATCCCACTGTTGGAAATTTGAAATTGGTTGTGGCCAATTTAAG
>CAIGRK010426830.1:0-11691 GCA_903798315.1 Fraxinus greggii | reverse complement strand
TCATTTTTAGGGGTCAACAATTTTCAATCCAAGTTCTTCAATAAAATAATATTATACGCAAATTCGAATTTTTTCTTATTTTTAAACTGCACATTCTCCATCAAAATATAATTCAAAATACATATTGGACCCAAAAAAAAAAAAATAGAGCTCAAGCAAGCTCCTAATGTAATAGATATATTAAAAATATTTTCAATGCTTCTATCTTAGAACTTAGTAGTGTTGACTCTTAAATACTAAGGTTACATTACTTTGCAAATTATTTTGATTAAATTTGTAAAATTATTTTGAAAAATATAGCTATTCCAAAACATGGAAAAGTTGGAAGGTTCTTTATTTATGGTGTGTTTGAGCCAAATTATTTTGGAAGAATGTGTTCCGAAATAATAGATTAATGGAGAATGTGTGGTTGAAAAAGAAGGAAAAGTTATTGATGTGATGAAAAATATTATTTAATTGAAGAATGTGTGGTTGAAAATGAGTAGAAGAATGAGAATGAAAATTTTAATGTGTATCAAATAGGGGCTTAATATAACTTTGTGTAAACTATTTGTCAAAATTTGTTCATATGGTAGTTGAGCATTGATGATCATACTTAATGCTTCATAAGAATGTTTTTCCATCATACATTATAAATATGATTTCGACAGTTGTGAACTATGAAGATAAACAGTCTAATTGTCAATCTCAACATTTTATAACTGTCTAGATAGTCAATTTAACTCTCGAACTCGTTTAAAATTATGTGATAGAAGTTATTCAAAGGTGCATCGTGCATTCATTTAAACGCCAATGTGGGTGAATATTTGAGATTTGTCCACATTTGACATGTTAGTGATGTTCTTTTACTTCTTCTCGTCATAGCCAACGACAACATCAAGCGTTTTGAGAAATCCCATTGTACTAAGTACTAGAATTAATAGGTTCATAATAAAAGACCGAACCTCAAATTTGTGTTAATGTATTATAGTACAAAATTGTAACTATTTTTTATTTCTATTGTTCAGACCACAATGAAAGTTCAACTGAAATAGCAACAAAGGTTCCCAATCTATAGGTTTTAGAGTATCTTAAAAAAATTATTTATTTTTGCTCTTCATTTTGCTTTTTAAAAAACATTTATTGACTTTTTTTCTCATCTTTTTTTTTAAATAGTTTTTTATCCATTAATGATTAATCAATTCAAATTTGATTTGAATAATTTAAAATTAAAATATATAACTTATTAAATACAATCTAAGCCCATGTTTGTCTACCATTAATTCAAAAAATTATTTTCTACAGTAAAATTATCCACCACACATTCACCCAATAAAATATTCTACACAAAAATCAATAAAGTTACTTTACTTTTCAACCACATATTCTCTAAAAAATACTATTCATTACTCTATTTTTCTCTCAATAATAGGAGACAAACAGGTTGTAAGAATATAAAGTGATTTGAATAGTATATTCGCTTCCTATTTTTAAAAATAAAAATACTCTTGTACTTGTCGGAAATATCATATTCTTGGGCTTTATTATTATTTTTTTTTTATCATTTCCCAACACTAAGTAACCCTTTAAAGCTCTTAACGGGCCAAGGATTATATTGGGCTTTAGGGACAATGGACGTTGATACTTATAACGGGCCTATTTTAGGGTTTGATAGAGAGTGTAATACAAAATCCTTGGCCTTCATCTATTCGCTGTTACGCGCTAGGGTTTTTCGCCTCGTCAGTTTCTGAATACACACAAGCACACATACTAGCACTCTCGATCATGGCGGAACAGGTAAAATATATGTAAATTTTTTATATGCTTATGTATATTTTTGTCGTGTTTATGCGTCTCCGTGGAATTTGTGGTGATCTGGATGAACCTGACTTGTAATTGAATTGCAGACAGAGAAGGCGTTCTTGAAACAGCCCAAGGTTTTCCTTTGGTAAGAGAATGTATACCTTTATCACAATTTGTGATATGCTTTTACTCTATAGCCTTATGTTGAGTGTGGTTCGAGAGTAAAGCGGAAATTTTGCAGCTCGAAGAAGGCAGGAAAGGGAAAGAGGCCAGGAAAGGGAGGCAACCGATACTGGAAAAGCGTTGGGCTAGGATTCAAGACTCCTCGTGAGGCTATTGAAGGTTGAAATTTTTCCGTTTATTCATACAGATTTATGATAAAACTGTTATTAAATGAGATGTGTATCATCTATAACCAAAGGTTTCCCTTTTGAATTCTGGATCGTGAAATAATTGTTTCTGTGGCATGCATTTACCTGCTTATCTGATAAAATTATTACATCTGATCATTTAATTCATTTACAAATTTCAAATAAATGTATACATGCTAAGAATTGATAATCAAGTAAGTTACTATTGTGCTGAAATACAATGTTTAAGTTTTTCACTTCTAAGCTGGTTTAGAAACTATTTTAAGTTAATTCTGTAGTTTCATGAATAGAGCAAAGTATCACAAAACTCTCTACCCCATCCTGTAAATTGTCCCTCTTGCACCGTGTTGGAATAGAACCTTAATTTATACTTGTTATTAGTTAGTTATTGGACGATGTTTTATGGAAAAAAAATTCTTTCTAAGGAGAGAATGACTATTGTTCTAAAATAGACCTTTTCTATTTCTCTACTGAGTCTAAACTTATTTAGGCCGTGGCAGATAATAAGTTTGTACCTAGTGCCCACCAAGTATGACCTTTTATATTAAGCCCTTGTTTGGTTTAACTAAAAATCAGATTTTTAGCTTTATATTTATAAAAGTTTGTGAAATATGTGGTTAAAAAGCTGATGAAAAGTTGTCGGTCCTATGAAATGTGTTGTTAAAATTAATTGTTGACTTTAATATGATTTCTGTTAATTTAATTTAGTTTGATTCATTAAAATTTTTAATAAGTGGGTGCACACGTATTTAAAGTGCAGCCCTTATGCTAGGTTAAGAAATTGAATTCCCTGGAATGTCATGCAATTGAATTGATCAAATAATTATCTTGTTTTCTATAATTGCTTGTTGGTCCTTGACGTTCTGACTTTTTTTAAAGGCTGGCTGCCTGGGAGGTTTTAGTCTGTAATTTCTACTAGTTGTCCTACTGCACGATTATCTTTGATAGTTTTATCAATATCCGTCTAACCTAATGAATATCCTATTAGCGCCAGTTCTTTTCTGTCCCTTCAGGCACATATATCGACAAGAAATGTCCCTTCACAGGCGATGTGTCCATCAGAGGCCGTATTCTTGCTGGAACATGCCACAGTGCCAAGATGATGAGAACAATCATTGTTCGTCGTAACTACTTGCATTGGGTTAAGAAGTACCGGAGGTATGATCTGATGCCTTTTTAGTATTGTTCTCTCTCTCTTTCTCTGTGTGTGTGTGTGTGTGTTACGTTGGTAATGTTATGGTTAAATCTTGATTCTTTTCCAGATACGAAAAGAGGCATTCAAACATTCCAGCACACATATCCCCATGCTTCCGTGTGAGAGAGGGCGACCACGTTATTATTGGCCAGTGCAGGTAAGTACAAAAGCATATTTACTTAACTTTTTTATGACTTTGTTCTGGAATTTAATTTTATGATGTGAATTACTTTGCAGGCCTTTATCAAAAACGGTTAGATTCAATGTTCTTAAGGTGATACCAGCTGGTTCGTCTGGTCTTGGCAAGAAAGCATTTACAGGGATGTGAGTTTGGTGATTTGAAATTTTTGTTAGGACTTTAAAGAAGTCTTGAAGTATGTAACTTCTTTCAGTTGGTCGATTGTCACTACTGAGGCTTCGAATTTTCTAAGTTGCCAATTTATATATTCTCTAGTTGTCAGTTTTTAAAATTGAATCTATGAGTTGGATCTTTTCTATTCTATGCTGCCTCTTACATATTGTGGTTTTACGTGGATGACCAGTAGATCCGTTGATTGGTGAGAAATTTAACGGTAAATTTGATATTTTAATCAATAATTAAAACTAATACTCACAAGTAAATTCTTATAATAATAAAAAAAAAAACTAATATTTCCAAGTAAACTCCATACATAATTTCCTGGAGCAATGAAAATTACCACCGATGTTGCTTGCGGAGGCGTTGCTGCCTCAACCCACCGCCTGCATCCCTTGATTGAGTAAAAGTCTGTGGTGATCTATTTTCGAGCAATTTATTTGGAATACCCAAAATTCTTGATGAGAATTGCTGGAAGGTTTCTGCCGCAGAACTCGTAAGCATGATCATCATTATCAAAGTTGAGGGAGTAACTCGAGGATTGTAGCTAAAATCTGCAGAAGCATGGTGGCTGCGTCGCCCCATGCGTGATATGAAATTCTCGCATTTGTGTTTGTTTTCTGGGAAATCATTAGCCTTGCATCGAATCCATGCTGAAGTAGATTTTTTTGGAGATGATGGGGAAGCGCCATCATCGAAAAAATGGTGGTTTCCCTGGAAGCAAGGCCTATGGAGGACTTCTTCCGCCTCTCTCAGAGTCGACATGTCATGCTCTTCCGCCATTGATGTTGCTACTAGCATTTCAGAGGAAATTAAATGATAATTGAAATTAATTAATACAACTGTATGTATATATTTGTTGTGGAATATCATGAGGTAACTAATCAAGAGGTGAGCATTGAATCTAGCCTTTCATTCTTGGCTTTTAAAATAGAATCTTTTATTTTTCTTCATAGTAAGAATAAAACACAAAAAATATGCAGCAACTGCGAAAAATTGAAACGTATCCTTACATTTTATAACACGAATGAATGTTATTACCATAATCTATCATAGAGTCGAGCTAATTCAATGAACATTTCTTTATATTATTACCATATAAGCAAAGTCGTGATAAAATCTACCATAAAAAACCTTTTTTTTTTATAATAGTTTTCTACGTTGGTATTGTTGTTTTCTAACTTTGCTTGTATGATCATAGTCCTACAATGTTGTTCAACAAGATAATTTAACACTCCAATGGTGACATATATCTTGGACGAGATGCACGTCAAATAACAGCCCGAACTACATTAAATTCTCATAAATTATATAGCAAATAAATCTAAACAAATATTGATAACAATAAAATGGCAATCTCTATAGACGGACATGCGACATCCCACTCGGGACCGCTATACCAAAAGCGAGAGAAACCTCGTTCATCTCTTTCATTTTTCGTCCTTATGTCACTACACGGTATAACATGGGATTGTAAAAAATTGTACTATTTGGACAAGTAAGAATCTCCTTCATTACATGATATCTTCTTCATATAGATAGATGATCAACAATAGCCCCTGAATTGCAATTACAGTTGCGACACATAATTTTGGTTCAAAACCATAAAGAGGGACGAATTATGCTAATCAATGAAAAGTTGGGGACCATTTTGTGATAAAAAGTTTAGGGGTAGATTGCTATTTTAATCAAAAGTTGGGGAAAAATAGTGCAAAAAACCCTAATAACGAGTACAATTGTCTTCTCCCTTCCCGAATCCCCTCGAAATCAAATTCGTCACTCCCCCACTGCAGAATCCCCGCCCACTACTGTTATGGGACGAGGAGAAAGTGGAAAATAATTTTGAGCTTCAAATTTAGCCGCCATGATTTGAATTAAAATTTTAAATCAAAGTTAACAATTAATTTTAACCATTCATTTCATGGAATCTATAACTTTTCAACCATACATTTCATCAACTTTTATCAAAATATACTAAAAATCTGATTTTAATCTCTGCCAATTTGTTATCAAAACTTAATCTAAATTAAAGTCAATAATTAATTTTAATCACATATTTTATGGGTCTCATAAATTTTCAATCACATATTTTATAAAATTTATGTTGTTGAAATATTAATAAAAAATTGTAAATTTCATGGGACATATAGTTATTAATTGTTTACTTTGATTTAAGCCTCAATTTGACATCCTTTTTCCTTGAAACCAATTTTTTATACAATGAAAGTTGTTGATCTCGAAAAATGGTTCCGACATGTGGTCAACGAAATAATGCTCTACATAAGCTCTTTCCTGCACGCGGTAGTACACCGTTAGTCACTCGTGGCCTTTTCCGGTGGGGATGGGAACGACCGCGAGCACTCCGACAATCAAGTCAGTATTTTAGTTAACCGGAAAGTGGCTCCCGACATTGAAGTGGTCAACTGGACTTGGTTGTGAATATATGTAAATATAATACAATGTTTTTTGGAGCTAAAAAGTTAGGATTCAAAGATTAGAAAACGGGAATCCCTTCTTATCATTGTGTGGGGATATTTATACCAAAGAAGGGAAGAAGAGAGCCGTTGGATGGGATGACACGTGGCTCCAGATCAAGGATGAGCCATCCTTTCGTAGGCGTCAACCTGTCAATACGTAGGATGGCGGGTATTAAATGGTTTCTGATACGGCAGTTGAATTGACCATTTGAAGTCTGCCACACGTCCCATCAATCAGTCGGGTCTTGACTTTGGATAGATCTTCTCAATATCTATGATAGAAGTATGGCGGAGCGGACTGCGAGGTGTAAATGAATGCGGAGTGCCGGCCCCTCCTCCGCCAACTTCGACCGGAGTGATTGTTACAGCTCCCACCAAGGTCCCAAGGGCCGTTGTGCCCATTACTGCTGTTCCGACTAAGAAGCCTGTCCGGAAGAGGTTGAAAAAATCTGCTAGCGCTCCACCTCGCGGTAAATCAACCGATTTTTTGGGGAGTATGGAGGATGAGCTCCCCGAGGCAGTTCTGGAAATGCTGCCTCCGGAGACCGCTTCTGCCGTCAGAGTTCACAACAAATATTGGACAGGGGACTGGCATAATCACATCGTATCCTGCGAGGTGGAGGACCTCTTAGCCGCCAACAATGCTTGTGTGGCCAAGGCGCTAAGTATCAGCATTGCGACAGAGTATTCAGTTCAAGGCCTTCGCAAAAGGAACGAAGAGCTGGAGCAGCGGTCCAAGGCCACGGACAATTGGGAAGAAGAGGGGAAGAAGGTAAAGAGGGAGGCCGAGGAGGCTGAGGTGAAGAGGACTGGGGCCAAGGTGAAGCTTGACTCTGTTGAGATACATGTAAATTAGCTGAAAAAGGAACTTAAATCAGCTGAAAAATGAACTCCATGAGTTGATTTCCCAAGGGGCTGCTCTTACGAAGCAAGTTGACCAGTCCGAGAAAACTTTTCAGTGCTTGGAATGCCTCCTTACACTCCAGTGTCAACTGGAGCTTCTTCTCCCTTGAGAATTTTGAAGAAGGTGAGGCACTTCCCTGTGGCTTTAGATATGAAACGGTTGAGTGCGGCCACCCGGCCAGTGAGCCGTCGCACTTTTTTCAGTTTCTGAGGTGATCTCATTTCAATCAATGCCTTGATCTTCTCTGGCTTTGCCTCAATTCCTCTTTGATTCACAATGTATCCTAGGAATTTTTTCAAGGCCGCACCAAATGCACACTTGAGAGGGTTCAACCTCATCCGGTATTTCCTCAAGATCTGGAAGGCTTCGCCTAGGTGTTTCACATGCTCCTCAGCTCGGAGGCTCTTAATAAGCATGTCGTCAACGTAGACTTCCATCGTTTTACCGAGCTGATCAACAAACATTTTATTCACCAACCTTTAATAAGTGGCTCCAGCGTTTTTCAACCCGAAGGGCATCATTTTGTATTAATACAGGCCCATGTCCGTAATGAAGAAGGTGATGTCTTCATCCCCTGGGTTCATGGGGATCTGGTTGTAGCCTGAATAAGCGTCCATGAGACTTAACAGCTTGTGTCCAGCTGTCGAGTCTAGCAATTGGTCAATTCGAGGGAGTGGGAAGCTATCTTTAGGCAGGCCTGATTGAGATTGGAGAAGTCAATGCACACCCTTTACTTGCCATTGTACTTCTTCACTAGCTCGGGGTTGGATATCCACTTTGGATAGACTACCTCCCTAATGAAATCGTTGCCGATTAGGTTTTTCACCTCTTCCTTCAGTGCCTCGAACCTTTCCGCATTCAAGGTTCTTCTCTTCTACCTATACGGGGTTTGGCTTGGGTCTATTTGCAAGTGATGGCAACTGACATTTGGGTCTATTCCAATCATGTCCTCATACTTCCATGCAAAGACATCCGAATTTTTGCGAAGGAAGTCCTTCAGTTCTTCCTTCTTTCCTTCTTCCAAATCCTTTTCCACTTGCAAAACATTGGAAACGTCTTAGTAGTCCACTGGGAAGCTTTCCAACTCCTCTATTGGAGTTGCTTACGATACAAATTCGGCGGTCCAATTCGTCCAAGATGGCCTTTTCATGTTGGTCCTTCACGAACGCCTCTGCAATTTCGACATCTCCTTCTTCAGGGGCCTCTGACATTTCAACATCGAGGAGCACCATACTAACTCCTCGCGGCTCGGCCTTTCTCAGGGAATTTAGATAGCATTTTCCTGAGCCCATCTGGTCACCTTGAACCGCGGCTATTTCCCGTTCTATGGGGAATTTCATGCATAGGTGATGGATGGATGTAACTGCCCATAGTTCCTTCAGATCGGCCTCCCCAGGACCCCGTTGTACGTGGACCGTCTATCCACCACCAAGAATTCCATGAAGTGGTGAGCTACTAGGGGCGTGGCTCCTATTTTGACAGCTAATGTGATCTTTTCCCTTGGGATGTTGATGTACCCAGTGAACCCGTATAATGGAGATGATATGGGGGTGAACTCGTGGTATACCAGCATTTTATCTTAAGCAGAACCGAACAAAATATTGACCGAGCTCCCGCTGTCTACTAGCATGCTCTCAGTCCGTTTTGAGCTACCATAACTCTTATTACCAATGCGTCACAATGAAGATAGTGTACGCTATCACATCCTCTTGGGTGAATGTAATGGGCTCTACTGGCTTTGTTTTTTGGGACTAGCTCACTATATAACTAGTCATAGGTGGGTCCTTGGCCTCTCTAGTGTAGTTCCTCTGCGTATTTCTGGACTCACCTCCTACGTGTGGTCCTCCAATAATAGAGTCAATTTCTTGAATGGGCTGATGCTAGTTGGTGGTAGTTCGGTCCCTCCTGGGCTGTTGCCCGCTCCTGGATCTTTCCCTGTCTTCGTTTCTGTCATTTCGGTAAGTGTCGCCTCTTTTCTCCTCTTATTGGTAAATTTTACCTCGGGACTTCGCCTTGCTGGCTGTTCTCCCTGGTGTCACTGGGGTTACTTCTGGTGTATCTTGTGGCATCCAAACCTTCACTAGTGTTATGGCCATAGAAGCGGTGAAACGTGCAATACGGCTGTAACGCCTCTCGGGGCCTACCCCTAGCCCTCCGCCTCTTCCTCTATTTCTAGAGGATGAAGGTCTTCCTTGGTTTCTGTTTGCCATGTTATTGGGTCCAATGCTTTTATAAACTAATGTTGGCACCGCATTCAAAGTAGCCGTGGCCAACGCCTGTCCCGAAGTGGGAGCTATTATATGTCCGACTGCGTCCACTATTGGCCCACGATCTGCAAAGTGGGTCCCCTGTCGATCGCCTCTGAGGCGGGAGAGCCCCTACGATGCTGGTTTCTATGGTCAATTATTTCTTCGTTGACAATGACTTTCATCATTTCTACCAATTCTTCGTAAATGGAGGGGGTTCTTTTTTCGAATGTCCCTCCAGAACAGCGTGCTCATATTCAGTCCTCCCTTAAAAGCTGAAAGGGCTTCTTTGTCTGTGACTTGTTCACAGTAAATTATCTCGTCATTTAACTGAGGAAGGTAGCTCTTTAGGGTCTTCCCAACTGCTTGCCTCACGTCTTGTAAGCATTGAATCGGCGCATCTCCCTCTTTTCTTGAAAGATATTGGTTTATGAAGGCCTTTTTCAGGTCTAACCAACTTCCTACGCTAAGCGGTGTCAATATGCAGTACATACTTCAACGGCTTAGCCCAGAGTTAGGTGGAAGGCCCTGCATTTCAAGGCGACGAGGTGCCTCTGAGGTTCATTTGTGTTTTATATTTGTTGAGATGCTTCTCTGGATCACCCTTTCCTTCGTATTTAGGAATCTTAGGAGGGACAAAGTTATGAGGCATTGGAAAGTTGCAAAGTTCCCTAGAGAAGGGCAAATTGTCATCATTATCATCAAGTTCATATAACCTACACAGTTCGTCAGAAACGTTCCCATCCACCGCTGGGCGAGGTGGATGCTGGACAGTTTCAACTCTATTATCCCAATCCACCATGTTTCGCCTCTCTCGCCTATTCCTAAGCTGAGGGCCCTGAACTTGGCTTTGCACAAGCTCCTGCTGGCAGGCTGTTTGGTGTGCGGGCTGGTTCTTATTTCTAGGCACCAGTCCGATCCGATTGAAAACACTAGAAAATCTCAAGGGATGCTCTTTATATTCAAGAGGAAAGTTATCCTCTCCTTCAGAGGCGTTGTCAGCTGGAGTGGCTTTATAGTTGAAAGTGTCCATTCCCACACCTCTCTCGATAGGGGCTTCGCCCTGAGGATTCGAACGGGTTCTTCTACTAGATCCAGCCTCAGTTCGTCTGTGGACCGATTGTTGAGGGTTTTGTGGGATTTGGAGGCCTCCTCGGTTCTGTACTTGCATGAGGTTCTCATATCCTGGAGGCATTGGATGGGTGTCTCTCCCTCCTTCCTTGATAGGTACTGGTTCAAGAATGTCTTTTTGAGGTCTGACCAGCTTTTGATGCTAAGAGGTGCCAGCCTGCTATACCATACTTCAGCCACGCTGCAGAATGTTAAGTGAAAAGCTCTGCATTTCAGTGCAGGTGTAGCGCCTCGTAGACTCATCTGCATTTTATACTTGTTGATGTATTTCTCTTTCGTCTTGGGAATTTCAGAGGGAACAAAGTTATGTGGCATGGGAAAGCTGCGGAGTTCCCTTGAGAAAGGGAGGTTATCGTCATTGTCCTCCAATTCATAAGAGCGACATGGCCCGTCAAACTCATTCCCATCTGTCAAAGGGCGATGTGGCTGCTGTGAAGCTCATCGGTTCTCCCAGTTCATCAGGTTTTGCCATTTTCGCCTATTCCTAGGCAGAGGAGCTTGCACTTGGCTCTGCATGTATTCTTGTTGATGAGCTGTTTGATGAGTGGACTGATCCCTATTTCTAGGTGTTCGTCCGATCCGGTTAAACACACTTGCGAAACTTTGAGGTTGCTCTTCGTAATCTGGGAGAAAGTTGCCTTTCCCGCGGGAGCGTTATCGACCGGGGTGTCATGTAGTGTGGAGTGTCTACTCCCACTTCCCTTTCAACTGGGTCCTCTCTTTGGGGGCTTCGGCGAGTCCTCCGACTAGATTCTGCTTCAGTTCGCTGACTCGACCTCGCAAGATTTTGATGGAAGCCACCTTGGTATTGTACTTGCATGAGTAGCTCCTACATAGCTGTATTTTGGGCTGTGAGGTCCCTCATGTTAGTGACCATACGTGCCACTTCTGTAGTTAGCCGTGCAGTAGTTCTTCCTCCTCTGCGATACCAATGATGAGGCCGTTGGTGCGTAATATAGTTCCGGATGATCTCTTCTTCAAAGATTTCTCTAACTCTCCTAGGATTCACTTCTTCATTGCCAGAGCTCATTGGCCCGAAGCTGTGAGTTCTTTCCTTTCAAAAAATGAATTGTTTATTATTTCTGTTTGTTCTTTCTTCAAGAACAAGGCCCTTTTTCAAGGGAGAATATAAATCAAACGTTTCGACAAGCTTTTCTTTCGTGGGAATGCTCGTGGTTATAGCAAGTTTTCCACAGATAACACCAATCTGTTGACCTCTAAAAATGGCTC